>VYZS01053501.1:25689-58351 GCA_013400695.1 Neodrepanis coruscans | reverse complement strand
TATATATATAGCTGTAACTGTCATGAGTCTGTAACATAGACTGTTGTGGTCACCTGGACACTTGAGTAACTACACGTTCACTTAGAAGATTTGGAGATTCTTTGATCCATCAGGAATTGCACCAACTCTTTTTCTCTAATCTAGCAATTGAGTAATTATATCATTCTATATGCTTTTAAAAAACCCTTACAGGCACATGATCAGAGTTGTAAAGTCCTTGTGAAATGAAGTGTGATCATCCAGACAGAAAAGATGGAATTCAAGAGAAAACTTCTTGATGTAACCTTCTAACAAAATAACCACAGGGTATGAGGGGGAAAAATAAGTTCATATCTGGAATAATCACAGCTCCTCTGTTTTGCCCATAGAAATAGAGTAGGGGTTGCATTGCCAAATTTTAACAAGAATTGACACAAAAATTCCCAGTCCTGGCTTGTGGTAATCCTGAAGAGTCAAGACTGGTTGTTTTGCAGACGGAATAAATAGCTGAAAAATTTTGGTTCAGTGCAAACCTCAAGCATTTTCTCATCCCTAAGGCAGTACCAGGGCTTCAAGTTGTGTCAACCAGTGTAGCTCTGCTGAAGTCAGTGAATGGTTTAAATCCACCCAGGACAGAATCCCAGGGTTGTGTTTGTAGCATGGGATGGTGAGGGCTTTGTAGGGGGTGCTGGCTGCATCCTAGAAAACTGAATATTACAGGACAGAAATTGGCCAGTTCAAGATAACAGAGCACTTCTGTTCCTTATGAGCCTCAGGGTGGTGACAGATTGAGGAAAGAGGGCTCTTGAAAGCATGATTCTGTCAGGACAGTTATTTAATCCTTTCATTTTAGTATTGTAATTAGGTAAGAGTATGGCTTTACCTGCACTTCAGCAGCCAATGCCAATTGAATGGGTCATTCCAAAGCCTCTAATCAAGACATCTCTGACCTCAGCTCTGGAGCTCTGCTGAGCTTCACTCTCTGGCTTTTCTATAACAGGTGTTAATACCCACTGAAAGCTGAGGATGAAGAGCATGACCACCTTCTCTTTAGATTCAATCTAAAGGATCCTAATGCCTTATTGCACCCTAGCACATGTATTTTTAAAGCTACTTTAATTGTATCAGACAGGGAGAAACTCTAATCTCTCCAGCTTTGTGCCTGTACCTGTGTGTGAAGCTGTTACAGAGGGTGCTGGCTAACCATGGCCTGCTCTTAGCCCACATCCCTGATCCTGGCTGTCTTGAATCAGTGCTGCTGTGCAGTTTTCAATGGTTAGGAATCCCAAGGGCTCACTGGAAGCTGTTTCCAGGGCCCAAGGGGATGTGATGTATATGACTGATGATACAGAACCTGTGCATGTTTCTACAGATTATTCCTAAATCCCTGCAGGATGAGCAGGGCTGGTTGAGAGGCTGCAGACAGCCAGTGACAGATCTTGCCTGCTGTCCATGAGGCAGGACATGCATTTGAAGTATATCAATACTGTGCCAGATTGTGCATGGTGCTTGAAAGTGAATCAGTCTGCTTTCCATGTAGTTTGTGGTAATTTGTAGTTAATCTCATGTAAAACCATTCTGTAAAATCATCCCCCTTCACCTCCAAGGGTTTAATTTTAGATTAGGTATTTTTTTTCCTCTTTGATAATTGTGTGTCCTGAGGCTTTTGCACTTAGATGTGCAAAATTCCAACCACTGGAATAGCTTGGCATTCTTTTTCAGTTATTATTCTGCTGAGGTTTGCAGACACTTGGCTGTAACAAATCACGTCCCTATTCAAACATTATTATAATTTAGGTTTATTCTTGAAACCAAGAAACCTCGCTCTGGGCTGTAAGTCCATAAATGGCTGAAGTCTGTAGACCCAGTCCTCCAGACACATTTAATACAGCCACGTGTTATGTTTGAAACAGTTTAACCATTTCATTTCAAAATAGCAATGCTTTGTTTCTGGAGAGTGACATTTGCAGCACTGCCATCCTTCTGTGAGACTCTTCTTGCCTGGGAAGGAAGAAAAACAGTGGTCTGTGGGATTTAAACCAGTAATATTAATGAATAAGGAGTGATGGGAAATATTACATAAGATATCAGGCAGTGTGGGTGTTCCCACAAAAAGTACAAGCTGCCTTCTCAAACAGCTGCTTACTTAGAAATCTCTGTACTGGTCCTAGAAGCATTGGCTGTCTCCCCCTTTGCTTTTCTCTCAGGTTATTTCTGTGAAGTCTCAATCTGGCTCTTAAACCTCAGTTTATATTTTATATTTTGACTTGCTGCCAGCTGCAAGGTATATTTGTGACAGAGGAGCTGAGAATGGGAAAGAGGTGAAGTCGTTAAGCCAAAAGAGAGAGGAGAGACAAAACCTTTACTGTTTGAATTATGCAATGCACTGGCTTTTTATCCAAGCCTGAGACAAAATGGAATTCCTCATGGTGCAGGAATGGAGTTGTGCCTGTGTCAGGCTTTGATCTGAACACTTTTGTGTTTGGGGAAATACAAAATGGAGGAGAGTGGCATAGCTTCTCTCTTTTTCTCTCTAATGCTCTCAGCTAAAGCCTGAAATTCAGAGAGATATGAGAAGTCTGGGAGAGATCAAAATTGAATGCAAATGGGAACATGCCATCTTCTGTCAGAAGGAGGATTGAGTATCTGGGTAGCAATACTGCTGTCTGGAGGCATTAAAAATAACTGAGTCAAACCCCTTCATCTCTTCACCAGATTGTGAAACTGGATTTTAAATCTCGAATTTTATAATATGTGCACATATTGCACATATCTGTGGGTATCAGATCCTTTGATTTGTACTCTGAACCTGCAAGGTTGTTTGAGTGCTCTTTTCTGAGAAACCATTCTGATAATTTACTTTGAACAGTGATGTTCCTCTAATAGCTTCCAAGAAATCACCTGATGAGATTAAATGCACAAATATGGGAATTGGCAGTGCTGCCTCGATAAGCTGTGCTCACAGTGAGATCGTCTCAGTGTGAGGGTGGAGGTGGTAAATGCTGGCACAGAAGCAGAGCCTGGAAACTGCAATTTCTCCTTCCAGATCTTGCACTGGCTCTGCCTGAGCTGTAAGCAAGCCTCTCATTTCCAGTGCTGAAAACCATTTAATTTCCATCATGTTCAATGGAACCTGTAGCTATTTGTCATCTCAGGTTTCTGTAGAGGTTTTTACCCTAGGGATCTATCTGTCCAAAATATGTAATTTTCAGATGTCATTATGAAATGGTGTCAGCATGAAATGTCATTTTCAAATGTCAGTATGAAATGGTGTTTTGTGAGATGCTTCAGTTGATACCTGTCCTGTCCTTGCTCTTCAGACTCTTCTGCAATTTAGGTAACAGCTAGATGTTAAAATCCATAATGCAGGTGAATAGTAGTTGTGCTATGAAAATTGGTAGAAGTGGAAAGAAACCACTTCCTCTGCCTCATCTTTATAGTTAAAGACTCAAAGTTCACTTACTAGAATACTACAGGGACTAAAATCTTGGATCTTTGGTGTAACAAGGAAGTGTTTAACCTGTTAAGCTTCAGGGAGAAGCTATGGTAAGATTGGAAAGTACCAGACGCTAAAAAAGAAATCAAATGTTGGTCAAGAAATATGAAACCTGGAGATACTTGATGAGATAAAGTGGTTTGGAAGGAGCAGGGAAGGAATTGTCTTTTTGTAGCAGAAGTATATTTGGTTGTGGGGTGAATCCTGATGTAGGAAAGTTAAATAGAAGTAAAGAGATTCCAAAGTTAAGAATAGAAGCATTGCATTTTAAGAAACACCCAAGAATGGCTAAGGAAATGCGTCTAAATTCCAGTATTTCTGTCTTGACGTATATACCCTTGTACATGTACACTCTGTTGAGCAAAACCAAAAATAATTTAGAGTGCTTTGTACAGATTGCACTGAGTTATATCTGTCCCATGCAAAGTGAATTGCAAGTCAGAAATGTTTAACTTGGGCTGTGGCTCTGGGCAATATGCAAGTGTTACTGAGGGAATGGCATGAATTTTGGAGGCTGTGTGACTGCATCTCCTCCTGGGAGTTTATTAGTCCACCCACACTGTGTGCTGCTGTGCTCCAAGCCAGAAAGAGTGACAGAACACCAGCAAGTTAAAGGCACAACAGATGCAGCTTTTTTGTGTCAGCACTTCATGGTGGATGCCCAAGCAGGGGAATGCTCAGCTGGGCCCATGAGAAACCAAAATGTACAATGGGGATCCAAGAACTCAACTATTTCCCAAAGGCTTGGGGAGAGCTAATTGAGGATGGTACAACTTGCAGAGGTGCTGGTATTTCTGTGCCTGTGGTCTTGCTACACACTCAGTTTTGGTCCTGAAAAGCCTCTTGGAATTAGTATGTCAGAGAAATTAAAGCTTTCTGAACCCTGTAGTATGTGTTTGTCCTGTTACTAACATAGGTCAACCCTTCAAAAGTGCTAAATTCAACTCTTCTTAGGATCAGTTTCATTTAATCTTTCTTCATTTAACCTGAAAATAGAATTCTCCAACTTTAAAGGAAAAATTTAGGGGCTCTGGTGGAAATTGTCATTTAAGAAAACCCTTTAAATCAATTTTAGCTTGATCAAGGCTTTGCTGGACGTTGCAGCCTCTGATCCTTTTAAAAATGATCATAGCATGACTATTAGCCATGTATGGGTAATTTACTTTCCCTGTGAGGTTCCCAGGTCCAGCAGAAGAAAGGATGTGTCATTTTATCTCCAGATCCTTACAGTGGGTTATGATGTTTGGCATAGAAGTAAATAAGCTGATAATAACCTCTCTACGAGTGGTTTGATGCACGAATAGATCATGCAACAGCATTACCATAAAACCATTACATTAAACTCCACAGTTAATGACACAAAGCCTTACACTGTGAGTATGTGGCTGTGGAGATAAGGGAAATTTAGCTGTTCTAGCTCACTGAAAATGGCTGAGCAGGAGAATCAAAGCAGTGTTTGTAAATATCCATTTCATCTCCCTACCCCTTTATTGAAGCTCTTTTGCTAATGGCAGCCTGGTCTGTGTGAAGTCCCAGAGTTATGATGATGTGGTGCTATTCTTCACATGCTTTCCTTGGCAGTCAAGTTTGGTATTCCCTAGCCTAGCAACTTGGGAATGGCACTATTGCAAAGGAGAGTGTGGTGTGGCTGAGAAAGAAGGTTCTCCAAGCAGCAAGGAAGAATCTCCTCATCATTCAGGGAGTGGGGCCCTGGCACTTCTGCAGCTCTGATGGTACAAACTGTGCAGTGCTGTTCTCCTCCAGATCTTAACACAGGGTTGGTTTAATAAGAGGTTTATCCAGCACGTTGATGAAAGTGATTCTTTCTCTCTGCTTGGAAAATGTAAGGGAGTGTCTGGCTGGAGCAGTGTGTCCCATTTGTGTTTCCTTAGTATAAGAAGGGCACTGGCAAAGTGTGATGAGTCTTGTGGAAGAGGACTGGAGCACATGGTACACCAGGAGAGATGAGTGGGATGTTTGTTCAGCCTGAACAAGAGATGGTGAAGGGGAGGTGTCATTGCTGTCTTGAAAAATGTGATGGGTTGGTACAGAGAAGACACAGCCAGGTTTTTTGTGTATGTACACAGCAAAAAGGTGAGAGGCAATGGAAGCAAGTTGCGGAAAGGAAATTCTGTTTAAAGAAAATTGTTCTTCAAGATGAGAGTAAGCAAACACTGGAATCAGGGGTCCAGAGATGATGATGCTGAAAATTTGACCAGGCAGGGCCTAAACTAACCTTATGGAAACTCAAAGTTAGTCCTGTTTTGGTTTAAAGACTTGTAAAGATCACTTCCTACCCTAAATTACTCTGCGATTCTAGTCCAAAGGACACATTTATATTTCTTACATTACATTCACCATTTTTTCACTTGACAGTTTCCAGTAGCACATGAAATGATATCTGTCATGTGGGATTTGCTCCTTCTCTTCTCAGATAGGAGAGTGTGGGGAAAGAAAGGTGTTTACAGTGGTTTGGTTTGATGTTGATGAGCTTTTTAAATATTTCACCTGCTGTCTGTTGGTACGGGAGAAAATGGGCTCACGATTTCCATCTGGCAGGGGATGGTGCTGCTCCTCAGTTACTGGGTGAGTCTGTTCCTCCGGAGTCAGCCCTAGAGAAGTGCTCTTACTCTTCAGTGAGCACCATCAATGAAGCTCCTTGGAAGCCCAGAAGCCAACATGCTGGCTGTCCCCTGTGTTCTTCAGGAGGTTCAATAGTTATTTTACACTATGACCATTGTGATTGAGTATGTGAAGGAGCAAGAAGTGAAACAAGACTGAGCAGGCTGCTGCTGTACTGTCATGTTGGTGT
The DNA here is from genome assembly GCA_013400695.1 of Neodrepanis coruscans. Taxonomy (NCBI): domain Eukaryota; kingdom Metazoa; phylum Chordata; class Aves; order Passeriformes; family Philepittidae; genus Neodrepanis; species Neodrepanis coruscans. The sequence continues at coordinate 52,064 of VYZS01053501.1, read as the reverse complement.
GCTTTTCGTTTCGTGTGTGAGCCCTAGTCCACTGTCTGCCCATGCATCCCATAATAAGTCTCACACCTCTGTAGGTACTAACCACTCCCAGTCTGTCAAGTGCTCTGGAAAGTCTCTGCCATTAACTTGTCCTGGTAGGTGTCACCCCCACAGGGCTGATGCTGTCCTGGGACAGCCCTGAGAGGTGCCTGGTCAGGGTATTATTTAGGCTTCCCCTCTTGCTGTTTTATACCGCTTATCCTAACACCATGATTTAGAATTAGCCACTAGTAATTCTTTCTTCTAATTTACTTTAATTAAGAGAGAAATAATTTTATTGGAAGTTGACACTGAATTCAGAGGTGTAGCCAGCAGCTCCAATTTATTATTCATTAGTGATCCACAACTTCAGTGCAGAGGCTTGTTTCCTTCTGATTTCCTCTCCTTTATGTCTAGGTTAGACTGGAGGCTGGTCTGTAGCAGTTTAGCTGCAGCTGGAGATCTCTCCCTCTGTGTTTATCTCAGCTGCACCATGCATTTCATTACAGTGCTGTTATTAGCCATATAAAATGGAGGGATTAAAGAGGATGAATGAAATGAGAAGAGACCCTGGAGGAGAGAACTCTTATTAAATTCGTACTGGAAATCCTTGTCAAATACGTGTGAGAAAAGACTGAACACTCTCTTTTTCAAGCTGTATGACAGTGTCTTGTTTTCCTTTCTTTTAAACAAAAAAATATGAAGGTCCTAGTAAGAAAGCAGGAGCCCAGCCCCTCCCTGAAATGTTTATAGTACCCAGAAGAAATACCAATCTGTGTCTGTGGGCCAGAAGAAGAAATGTGGTTTGCATGGCCCGTGAACTCCCGGCAATGTCACAGCTGTTATATTTAGCATGTGGCATTCTGATACCCCTGCTAACCAAAGCATGAAGCTGGGCTAAATATTCTGAAATTACCTGTAGAATATTTTGCCCTAGTTTTCCTACACTCTTACTTTAAAACTGGAGTTGAAAACTGGGCGCTCCTTGTGTTCCTGCCATGATGTTCCTGTATAATTTTAATATGTTTCACTTTCTTGTAATTTAAAATAGAAATAAATCACTATGAAATACAAATAATCAGAAGTCAGTAGTAGTGCAATTAGCTTAGTTATTCATGTCAATAATACACTGCACTTTGAAATCCTTCTTTGAAATGTGTTATCAGAATGAGATGTTTTAAAGATGGGTGCAGGGTTGTTGTTCTTTTTGTTTAACTAAGAGGTAGATATTTACTCTGGAACAGATCTTGTGGCTGAGTCGGGTCCCACATGTTTTCAAAGTGCCTGGTCCCTTCAAATGTTTGATTTTCTTTTTTTTTTTGGTTAATGTCCTGGAGTCCTCAGAGGTGTAACATTTCTGCTCAGGCTGTTTTGCCCCAAGCTGGCTATGACTGTGCCTGATATCTGTTCCTGTACCAAAGTTCTCTCCTTGGCTTGTGTAGAGATCTACCCAGGGTTTCCATCCTTCTCTAAGAGGTTGTGAGATTTCCAAAACCTGATGCTACTCAGAGCAGCCTTGGGACTGCTCGATTTTTTTTTTCAGTGGATTGAATCATTGGTAACCTATCAGAAGTCAATATTTTTCATGGCTTTAGCCGAATATTTGGGCCAAAGAGATCTTCTGGTTTGATTTTTAAATTACACTGGTGAGCTAAAATGTTCCTTGCATTTAGTTAAGCACTTATAGTAATGTTTTGTCTCTGGGAAGCTGAAGTAACAATACTCTGAGGAAATTGTTACAATTGATTTGGTTGGGTTATAGTTTCATTTAATTTTTTATTCTGGTTTTCTGTCCCACGAGTGCACCACAAGAATAATAAAGCTGTCTTTCTGCAAGAGATAAACAAAGAGGAGCTTTTGTGTATCTCACCACTTCCTCAGACAGTGGTAGCACTTATGATTTGATGGTGGAAGTCTTCCATAACCTGAACTGAATTTCCAGATACACAGAATGTGTAGGATTATGCTCTAGGATTTCTCTATGTGGTTATGCTTCCTAAAAGGTGATTCACATACTATCAGTCAAAATAGTTCCAAAATAATAACTTGCAGCGGGATGTCATTTTGAACAAAAATAATGCAGAGGATTCTTCTTTGTGGATATTCATTCTGTATTTTATACCTTTATTTTTGCCTAGAAATGAATTTGGTTAGGTTAGAAGTACCTTTCTGTTCCTTTTTGTATCATGAGCCTGCCATAAATCTGTAGGTTAACTCACAGCAGGTTTTAAACCATCTGTCATCTCTGAAATATAATGTCAGTTCTTCTAAAAAAACCTTTTCCCACATAAACATCCCCCTCTCCAGAGTCAGGAAAAGCAGCCCTTCCCATCCAAAACATAGCATTTAGTTTTCAAATTGCCATTTATTTGGCTTGGAAAAAGACGGAGCTCTCAAAGCAGGAGCCATACGGTCAGTACCGGATAGGAAAAACATCAGGGCACACAGATGCTGAGCCCCCTGCCTGTTTGGAGCAGTGAAGATCTGACCTGGTCATAAAGCAGGGAATGTTTTCCTCCCTGAACAGCCTGGATTTTATTGCCCTCAGTATCACACTTCGATGAATTATTTCTTCATCCCTAAAAGGGCCTGATGAAGGGATGGGCTGTGCCAGCACTGGGAGTAAGCTCAGAGACTTGGGCTGCCTTTTCCTGCGGTGCTGCTGAGCTGGAGCTTGGAGAGGCGAGGAGCAGCGACAGGGCAAATGCTTCCCGTGGGGCCCACGAAACACTATCTCTTGCAGACAGCTGCTGGCATGTGCCAGGCACAGCATTCCTGTCCCTGCAGCTTCTCACCGTGGGTTGGGACCCCACACCAGCCCTGCACACTCTCCACACAGAGACACTGCCTCAGTGACAAACAAATTCCCCTCGTTCGTCAGTGCTCTGTGAAGTAGAACAGAGCAGCCTTGTAAGCCTTTACCTGCAGTGAATTTGCTTCCTAAAATAGCTGCAGAGCCGTGGGGTATTTTTATAGCAGCTACACAGGCCTTTTCTGTCCTGGGAGACTGTGAAGAAAACTTTGAAGCGTTGGCTTGTATGTAAACTGGTGCAGTTCTGCCTGAGTCTGAAAACAGCCTGGAACAGTAACCCTGGGAAGGGTTAAGTACCTGCCTAATCTTGACTTGGCTTTAAATAGATACTCAAGGGTGTCCATGTAAACATAACCCTGTGAAACCCTTCACTTCTGGTACTTTTAGTAGGAATGTCAGGTTTTAATAGGCATCACATGCATTATCATAACAATCGCAATATTTTACAAGGTCTCTCCATCAGGAGTAATGTTATTTTGACATATCTATATTCTTCCTGTGAGAAGAAGTGGAGAAAAAGGAAAAGTAAGGACAAGTTTAACTTCCTTAGACCAGTCTGAATGTAGGATCTCAATGTGAGTACACATAATAGTTCACAAAATCAATTGTCAAGGTTGGAAGAGACCTTCTAGTCCAGCTGCCAACCCAGCACCACCATAATCACCCCTAAAACATGTCCCCAGGTGCCACATCCAGACCCCTCTTGAACACTTTCAGAAATGGTGACTCCACTGCCTCCATGGATAACTTACTCCAGTGCCAAAGCACTGTTTCAGTGAATTTTTTTTCCCTGCTTTCTAATGTGAAACTCCACTGGTGCAGCTTTAGGCCATTTCCTCTCATTCTTTCACTTGAGACATGGCAGAAGAGACCGAACCCCCTCACTGCAACCTCCTTTCAGGAAGTTGTGAAGAGTAATGAAATCTCCCCTGAGCCTTCTCTTCTCCAGACTGAACAACCTGAGTTCCCTCAGCTGCTCCTCATAAAACATGTCATAAACACCAGCTTTGTTGCTCTTCTCTGGACACACTCCAGCACCTCAATGTCCTTTTTGAAGTGCAGGGCCCAGAACTCAAGGTGTTGAGTACAGGGGGACAGCCACTGCCCTGGTCACACTGTTGCTAATGCAGGCCAAGATGACTTTGGCCTTCTTGGCCACCTGGGAACACACTGGTTCATTTCCAGACAACCAGCATCCCCAGGTCCCTTTCTGCTGAGCAGCCCCCAGCCTGGAGAGCTGCATGGGGTTACTGTGGTCCAAGTGCAGTTGTATGGCAGTTCCAGGCTGACCAAGGCTGCTTCCCCCACCCATCCCTCCCTCCTGACACGTCTCTTCACCTGTTTGTGCTTGCCCATCTTCCAGCTCCCATGTGAGGATTGCTCTGGCTAAGGAAAACAAAAAAGGATCATGCCAACTGTTGAGGAGTATGAGCTGCTTTGGGAAGATCAAGACTGCTTAAATTAGAAGCATCAAGGACAGCCCTTGACTTGCTGTTTCTGCTGGAAGGACAGTCGGGTGTCCCTGTGCCCTGCAGTTACACCAGGAGGAGTGATTTGGTTTCCTCAGCCCTTAGGTTACATTAACCAAGATGAAATTTCAGTTTGCTTCTGTAGTAGCTTGGCTGAGACGTCAGAAGTCGATTTGGACAGAAAGCAGAAAGTCTTTGTGTTAGACACTGAATTCTCCTTGGCCTGTCTTTTGCTTCCTCTCCACTGTGGGTGTTTGTGGTGCCTTTGAAGTGCTGATGTGAGGACAAGGAGTGAGCAGGTCAGAAGAGCTAAGCAGGTCACCCACCAAGGAGATGTGGAGGAATGTTTCCTAAAGCAGAGGGATGTGCTGGGTGGCTGTTCAAGGGGAGCTTTACACCTTGGTAATACCTACAGAGGCAGTGCACGACTGGCCGAGTGACACCATCTGCATGGCTGTCCTCAGGCACTGAACCAACCCCACCCACAAGGATGTTTGAGTTGCAAATGGAGTTTGAAATAAACTTGCTCTGTCTCAGGAGTGTCAGGACCCAGCGCTTTTCTTGGGGGGGTATTTTTGTCACTGGTATTTTCAGAGTGTATTGGCATGTCAGTCTGGCCAGGTATCCACATCTCCTGGGGCCCAGGGTAGGGATGGTGTCAGCTGTCACCCTGAGGGTGGACAGGCAAGTTCTCAACTTCCCTGGAGCCACCATTCTGTTGCAAAACGATGACAAAGAAACTGCAGGAGCCACCTTCCAGGGAATATCAGCTCAGAACCTCTTCTGCAGCTGCTGCTTCCTCTACCCCATCCCTTCCATTTGGGCTGTCCAGGGGCTCACATTAACCCTTTCCCTCACCTTATGCACTGCTTATTTTCACGTCTCCCGCTGTTGGATTTAAGCTGGGAACCTTTGGTGCAAAGACAGTGCCGTTTATTTTTAATCTGTGGTACTGTGTGAATATTAATTAGGACTGATAATAAGGAACACAAACCTACTGGCACCCTTCTCATTGTTTTCAGTGAGGAATGCTGGCATGATGACAGCTCAGCTGCTGCTCTGTGTGTAAGAAGCTCACACTAGCCAATGAACATGTTGAGGAAATACAAAACACCTCAGTAATTCCTAAATGTGTCCATTCCCCGTGAACAGAAGTTTGTCATCTTGGCTGCTGTGTGCTGATGGAATGGAAACATTAGTTATTTATGGGCAAAATAAGGGCTGTTCTATTTGTGTTGTAGTAGTACAATGTTCTAAGTGTTTGGGCAGCTGAAACACCACTGGTGGCATGGTAACTAGAGGAGCAAAACTTGGATGGCTTGGGATGTAGATGGCACCATGCTGGTATATTTGTAACAGCAGGTTACCACCCAGAAAATAGCCCTGTGGTTAAAAATGCTCAAGGGAGTGGATGTGCAGGCATTTCTGGAGGTAATCTGAGTCTTGGCAAGTACTTTTGAGAATCACTGAGTCTTTCCATTTATTTCAGTGGCTGCTTTACAGAATGTGGGAGTTAATTTTGCAGGTAATCACCAAATGATGAGAACTCAAGATTGTCATGTGGGGTTCTCTCAGGTCATGGCAGCAGCTCTGAGGCTGATCCCCAGGCTATTACCTAGATGCTGTTAGGAATACTGTCACATCTGGGATACAGCTGTCCTCTGTGCTGGTCAAATCACGGCGCCAGCAGATCCAGAGAAGGAAGAGAAGGATAAAATAGCCAGGGCTGGCTGTGGCTGTACTGGTAAGTGGAGACAGAAGGAGCTTTGGTGGTGGAACAGCTGCTCCCCTGGAATATGACAGTGTTTTCCAAAGAGTAGCCAACAGTTCAATTGCTTTGCTATTCCCCTGATAATCAGGAAACGCCACAATATGGAAGCTTCATCCTCTCCTGTCTCATTTAATGGTAAACTTGAGTAATGAAAACCAAAACAAAACCACAATAATGTAATTATATAAACAAATACAATTAGTCTGTTCCACAGGTTATCTCCTGGTGATGAGAGGGTTTCTCCCCTCCTTTTGACCTTGTTCTCTTGACTGAGTTGAGCATCCCCTTGCACTGCATCGGAAGTAGCAAATAACCTCTATTACTTGTCTTTGTTGCGAAAGAAACAATTACATCCTTTACAGTCCCTCTTATGGATCTTCCCCAGTGCTCTTCCGCTTTCCTTGACCTTCTCCTTTCCCCTTCTGCCTCTGCTGTGTCCTTTTTGACAAAGAATGACCAGAAGTGCATGTAACGATCCCGACTGGGGATTGCTGCTGCTGCTGAGGTACCTAATAGGATTATAAGATTTTCAGCATTAATCCTTATCCTATTCTTTAGACAGACTAACATTTTACTTAGAATTCTGCCTTGTTTTGCACAGTCACTTGACTCTTCAGTGATTCCTCTACAGCACTGCTTTGTTGTTTTTTAAGGTGGTTGTAACTGGTGTACACCCCCAGCATGGAGCAGTGTTGTGGTCGTTTGTTTAGTGCTGCAGGTGAGCTTTTCCTCACTAAAGAATGTCACCACTTCCTTGCCTTTCTCTATACCCAGAGGGTATGAGTTTTCTTTAGCCCAGGCTGTAGAACACATTTCTGCTGTTTTAAATTTAGCAACTACTCTACATCAGGCTCTGGGAGGCCTGATGATCAGGATATCTGCACAAAGTGTAAAGGGGCCAAATCTTTCCCAGGTACATGGCTCATTCAAAAGAGCTTTGAAAGATGGAAGTGGGTAGGGAGTGGGTTGACTCTGGTTTCCTAAGGAAATGATACTTAAGTATTTTGTTTTTCCATTGCTGCTAATTTTTGGATTTGCAAAGTCATCGTGGCCAAAATAAATGGGTCAGAGAGGTCTCAAATATTAAGTTTCTATATTGTCTTTAAGAATTAGCTGCTAGATAGGAGGTTGTCTCATAGTAATGTCTGCCAGAAGGTAAAAACTGCAGCATTGACTCCATGAATGGATCATTAATTTAGTTGGCCAGGCAGACAGTCAGTGCATGTAACAGGAGTCACAGCACATGTGGGTCCCAGGACAGCTGGAGGAAACTGTGCACTCTTGCTGGGATTTTGGGGATGTGTGAAGAAAGCTGAAGGTCTTGCAGTACGGTTCATAGAACACCAGGAGCATTGCAGAAGATGATAGAGATAAGGAGGAACTGGGGAATGATATGGTTGGAAATTGTGTGTCTTGGGCTGGTACCTCCCAAACTGTGGGCTGTCAGGATAACTGCCAGGGAACAGCTTGTTTTGGAGGTGATGAGTTGAAATGCAGTGGAGAGGGAGAGGAGCACAGGAGCTCCAGGGTGTGGGGGAAGGCATACAAGGAACAGCAGAGGAAGAGGCTGGTGAACTGCAATTGTTAAAGGAGAGAAGAAACTAGGGTGGGATGTGATAAAAGACCGAACCAACAGTAGTTAGGAGGAATGTTTTCAGTCGTGGAAAGCAAAGATAAATTACTTCAGCTTGTTAGGTTGGGAGTAGGCGGAGGAGGGAGCAGGGGAGAGGTTTAAATACTGCTTCATTCATCCAGGTGGAGTAGAGACCACACAAAGGAGGTGGAAAAGAGACTTGGACAAGCAGTGACTTAGTGGCTTGGGCTGAGGGACAAAAGATGAACCTTGGGTTTGTGTATCACGTGCAGGAGTGATTTGGCAACACTCTGACCATGGGAATGAAGGAAGACAGGAATCAACCATAACTTTAATTACACAGGAAGCTTGGATGAGGGGGAAATGAGAAGTATTGTCTTCATCAGAGGAGAGGAACTGAGGGCAGAGATAGAGGATTGATGTTGTGTGTTTGAATTCAATCAATTGTATTTAACCCTGATCTAAAGCCAAGTGAAGACAGTAACTTCCAGAGATGTTTTGGAATATCCCTATGTTCAAGTATTTGTCTTCAAAACCCTCAATATGCTTTACAGAAATGCCCAAATATCTTTTGTCTTTCATTTGTAGGGTGTGCCTGGAGGTTAAGTAACTCCAAGACACGTAGTAAGCCAAGCTTCCAACATTCCTTAAAACAGTTTTCAGTCTGATAAACCATAGCAGTAATGCATGTCTGTATATGCACACAACACCCTACAAGACAAAACAGTGAAACTCTCACTCTCCAATTTAGGGAGAGCACATCACTTTATTAACTGTCCCTTTCTCTGCATATGCAAAATTATTGCACAGTTTCCTTCCTTCACTGAATTTTTTTCCTCATATTTTTTCTCCTCTATTTTTATTGTCTGCAAAGCTGTTTTCTTCTTCAGGATCCAGTGACTTTCTGTTAACCAGCACAGACTGAGGAAATGAATATCAATCATTCAGTGATTATGTGCAGGAAATAAAAGCGTGAGATAGCAGTCAGCCTGGGCCAAGAAGGAAGGACAGCATTGCAGTGCTTTTTGTAAGGAGAGCCAAAAATATTGTTCACGTGCTCAGCTGTTTTCTGAATATTGTGGAGCTTTGTTCCTTTCGTGAGCTTTACCTTCTTTGGATTAGGTCCTGCTACCACTGAACTCAGATTATTTGTTGTTAGCCCTGGTGAGAACAGGATCAAGCCATTGTCTGGGTGTTCGTCCTTGCCTTAACCCGTGTTGCTGTTTGGTGAGATACTGCAAGGGACAAAAACATGTTTGGTTTCCCAGAATCTTTCTGAGCATTCACATCTGATCCTTGCAAATAGCACAGCACCTGTGGGTGGAATAAGTTCAGAGCTGACTGTTTCCAGCAAAGCTTTTTGGAGCCAGTGTGAAGCCTCTGTAAAATATTGAATATCTTCACTCAGTGGCTGGTCTTCTGCAGTCTGCATTGTGCTCCAGGTTCTGCTAAGCCATGCTACAGTGAGCATGATGAATAGTAGGCAAATTGCCTTTGGTCACTGCTTTGGAAATCAAGATGTGTGTTGGCTCAGCCCCTTCTTTCATAAATATCTTCTTGAGCTACTGGAAGTACCATGGAACACCATATCCCATAGTGTTAATTTTTAATGCCTTAGGCACGTAATGGACTTGACTGTAATTATGAGTCCCAGGACACACAGTCACTGCTGGCAAGATGGAAAAGATGACTGCAGGTCTGTGTGGTTACACAATTAGGGACTGAAACACTGATCACTTTCATTCCCAGAAGCAGAGGAAACAGTTGTATGAATTTAAAGCAAAAGCTTCAATGGAAAAATGAGTAGCTGCAAGTCAATAAACATCCCCTGCAATCTATTAAATTTAGACTTTGCAGCATCATCCTCTTGCATTGAATAAAACTGACTGAAACCTGGGCAGGGCAAAGTGGTTTTGACAAGCCTATGCTTATGTCCAGAATAATCCAAGTGAATAAGCATGTAGGCAGTGATGCAGAGAGGAGTTAGTATAAAAATTCTCAACCTTTTTTTTCTCAGTAGTGCTATTTTTACCTTACATTTCCTTATTTCTTTCTTACATGAAATCTTGAAGCTGACAGCATCCCTTTCAGGCTTGAAAATTAAAGGAAGCTGTCTGAAAGAACAGCAGAGCTGGGATTTTTAGGCCTGATCTTGTTGGCATATCTTGGTTGGCAGATTCCTTCTTCTTTGATGAGCCCAAATGGACTTTATTGAGCAGTGCAGGATTCTTCCCTTTATCAGGCTTAATGTTAGATAAGGCCTCAGCATTCAAACCCTTGCATCAGTAGAACCTGGATCCTGCTTTATCATCTGTCATCTTTTCAGAGTATTGAATAGAGGTGGAAGGGATTTTAGACAAATGATTCTCATTTTACCCTGCCTCTGAAAGAAATACTGTTATATTCCTGGTGTCACAGTAGATTGTTTTGGAATCAGATTTTTAATTTCCTTTTAAAAGTGTAGTGCTGGTCTTTTTTGTTGTTTTGGGGGCTTTTTGTGTGTAACTCATAAGGTACAGCCATGGAAAAGATTGCAAAAGGAAATTCAACTTTGAATCTCTGTTCTTCATTCATGTCACTGGCAATAGTTTTTCTGAATTCAGTGATGCAAAATCACTCCTGTACTTTACTTAGTGCACTCAAGCTTAAATCCTAACATTTAAAACACAGGAGAAAAAAAATCTTTCGCTGTGACAGGAAATCAATTTAATCTGTATCTTGTTTTTTTTTTTCCAGGCTTATATTTGGCACACTTTACCCTGCATATTATTCTTACAAAGCCGTGAAATCAAAGGACATCAAAGAATATGTGAGTAATGAGATTTGTGGCTGTGCTGTGGGTTTTTTTCCTAAGATTGTTCCTCACTACATTGTAAAGGTGTTGCCTGTATTCTGGGAAAGCTCATAAACCAGTGAAAGGGGCAGACTGGCCTGAAGGTGGACTGGCTGATTGCTGGGCACAAGTCTCAAATAAGGAGACTTGGGTTTGTGCTCTTGGCTCCTCTGCTGAGTAAATGTTCTCCCTGATGAATGTGTGCTGTTCCTCTGCTGGTGAGAGCTATGTACAGCTGACTTAAAAGGCATTTGGCATCCAGAGCTTTGTGTGCTCTCCTTTGTTTCTGAAGAGCAGCATAAATCAAAGCCTTTTCAAAAAGCCTTGAAGCTTTAACTGCTCATTCAAAACAAGGATAAGAGGAGGCAACTTGAAGCACATACGACTGAATCCTCAGACAGAAACATCCTTCCTTGCAGAGTGACCTATTTACAGGCAGGTCTGGCAGCTGGGTGTGCTCTCTTGTCCTTTTGCTGAAAAATCTTCCCTGGGCCCCAGTTTCTAAAGGCATACTGGGGTCATCAGGGAAAGTGAAATGTGGGAGAATCAAAAGCACTTGAATGCTGTTGGGGTCCAGAAGGATTTGTAGTGCCCTTCACAACCTGAGCTCTATTAACTTCACTGAACCCAGCTCAGCCTCCAGGTCTTGACTCTGAAATCCTCTCAAGATCCCAGAGATAACAAGCCCATTTTCTCCTCTGGGTAACAGCATAGATGACTATCCCATTAAGTCCTCAGTGCAAGATTAAACTGGGACTTACTGTGGCTGCTGAGATTTAATTTTTTTTTATCATTCTCCTCCTTCAGAAGGTGGTTTTGGCTATTTTGAGACTCAAGTGTTACAGAACACAGCAGATACTTAAGGCAAAATGTCCTTGCAGCCCTTGCACAGCTGTGCTTCTCAGGGTCTGTACAGTCTTTGCTTGAAAATGCTGGAGACGTGCATGCGCATCCCCAAGCAGTGTCTGCCACTGATACTTAATGTGTCTGTAGTTCCTTTACAGAAAGCATTTTCTTGAAGGGTCCAATTCCTGTTGGAAATACTATTGCAAAAGAGGAACTCAAGTCAGACACATGGGGTCGTGACCCAGATGTGAGAACAGCTAATCTAAGACCTGGTCAGCACTTAGCAGTTGATTTCAGTTTAACACAACAGTTGTGACAATACATCCATTAGGGTTCTGTTAAAAAAATAATAAGTGGAGTAGTAATTTACATTTTTTAGTCAAAACTTATATCACTTTAGGATATTTTTATTCTGCTTGGTGATAGTCATTTTGATAAATGATGTTTTAGGCTGATCCAAGCCCATCCATACCAGGTCTTGGTTTGTGTTTAAAAGTTCTCCTGGCAATAACATCTAACTGAGAGAGCTGTGCTGGCACTGAGGCTCTGAGGAGTCACAGTTATGTAAAAAGTCTGGCAGAAGCTGCACTGGGAAGACAATGCTCTCAGGCATTTGGCAGTGCCATTATTGCTGTAACACTAAATAAAAATATACATATAAATCCTGAGAGAGTGATTATGTAGCTGAGTGACAGGTGCTCAGGGAATAATTCCAGTATCTACAGGGAGACTACAGGTACTGTCCTCACTACACTGGGGAGAAGATGAAGAAGGCATTTCTGAGTTGGTGAGATCCAGATTTATTGTCACCTCTGTCTTTTCTTCCCCAGGGCAGCACATGGTGTAGGTATCCCATCTTGTACTGCCTTCTTTTCAGCCTTCCCTTACTCTATTGCAACTATCCCTAACATGGTCCAATTCTCTAATTCATGGATTTTCATGGGGTTTACTTCCTCAAGCTTTCTAGCATTCCAGCAAAACTGTTTAGGGATCTCCATTTTCGAATATACCTTATTAAATAACAATTTTCAATTAAATTAACAGTATTTGTCTTACCATCTCTTTTACATCCCAAGAAGAACCAATACTACAGACATCAGAATAACTGAGCTATGCTTTTAAATGCCATTTAGTGCTCAGTGACAAAAATCCCCAGGTTCCTGAATTATTTGAGATACTACAGTTTATCTGATCAGGTCACAGTCCCCAAAGACTCTGTGTGTTGCTTTCACCCCAAAGGAGGCCAACCATGCATCCACACCCCCCCACCATCCAGTCCACCCCAGCCCACAGGATTCACTGTCCCTGGAGGTGTTTAAGAAGTGTCTGCATGTGGCACTTAGTGCCATGGTCCAGTTGACAAGGTGGTATTACGTCAAAAACTGGACTTGATGATCTCAGAGATCTTTTCCAACTTAATCGATTCTGTGATTGTGATTCTGTGGAGTTCCCCTGGCTGAACATAGAGACAGCAAAGCACATGTTCTCATGTGCTCACCAGTGTGAGGTAAAACACTTTCACCTAAGCCCCAGGTGAGGGATTGAAGCTTGTCTCTGCACTGTGCCCAGGGTGTGGATGGGAGCAGGCACAGCCACTCAAGTGGTGCACACTAATTTAGTAATTGGAGTGAGTTGATATTCTCCTGACCCCTGGACTGTGGGATGGGCAGTTAACTCTTTACCTTTTCCAGGCTGTAGATATTATGTAAGTAGTTACATTTTGTCTTAATTGTAGTTTGGCCAACACCCTGATATTAACATTTGCTATTCAAATGAGTCAAGTGAGATTTTTAATGCCCCGTGATAGGGCTGTTGGTGCTCTGCTGGGCAGTGGAACTTCTGAAAGGACAGTCTTAATCCTCTTCTTCTCCTGAGGCCAGTCCTAAAGGCTGTAGTTTCCTTCCCCAAGGACTGTGGAAATCTGACATGTGTTACATGCTGAGGTGAGGAAAACTCTGGGACCTTCAAGTCCACATTAATTGCTAAATACAAAGCAGGGAGGGCAGAGGAGTAAAAAATTTTGGTTTTCTGTGAGAGTTATTGTGTGCACTTGTGACTGTAAGATACAGTTTGAGGCCTTTGGGAAAAAAGTGAACCAGCTACTGTTTTTATTTACCAGGTCAAATGGATGATGTACTGGATCATATTTGCGCTCTTCACGACAGCAGAGACATTCACGGATATCTTTCTTTGCTGGTGAGCACCAGAGATGGGAGGATCTTTGGCATGAAGATGGAAAGAAAATGGAAATGTTTACAAGGGGGAAAAGGGACACAAAGGTGCACTGAGTCCTGAACAGAGAGTGAGCAGCTTCAGGTGCACAGAGGTGTTTTGTGTGGAGGAGCCATGTTTCCTTTCTCGGTGCTGTCATGGGAAAAAACAGTTATGTCTCATTAGTGGGAGGTCATTACAGGAGTCTCAGTCCCTGTCAAGGAGGCACAGCTGATTGCTCAATTGGATACTTGCAGAGGTCATCACATACACAACAGCTGCTTTAGATACAGGCATAGTTCTGGACTTGCCTGACTATATCCTACAGTACATACACAGACCATGGGGATCAGGCACAAACAGCTCTGCTGCGCAGGACTTGGTGGGTTGCTGTGTAGGTGTTTGCTTCTGAGATGTTTTTCCAGCCTGGTTAGGCTGTGCTTATTACTTGTTGGAGGACAGTGACAGCCCATACTGATGTGGGCTCTCTGGTGACAGTGGAAGTGACCTAGTGACCTCTGTCAGGATGAGAGCACATAAAACTCTAATTATCAGATTCAGTTCCTTAAATCTGGATGCTCAAGATTGGAAATGTTTGTTGATTGGTTGCCCTTTCTAGCGAGGCCTTTCTAGCAGAAACCAGTGAGATCAGTTAGACTTCAGGGTGAAAATTTAACTGCAGTGCCAGGCCCTCACAGCCCATTCCTGCAGAGCACTGCGTGCCTCCAGTGAGTCCTCCAGACAAAGGGAATTGGGGGTACTTGGCAACATGTCAGCTCTGTTGAAAAGGAGATAAAAGACATTACTGTCTGTCTAATTTGCATGCAGATCTACCTCTGCTGTGTTCATCTGGAGCTTTGTTTTTTGGGGGGAATGTATTACGGGGGTCTCTTTGGAGAAATGGCAGAAGGCTTGTCCAGCATGTGAAATGAAGGATGCTGTAGAGATCCTCAGTGAGTGCAAGGCCAACCTGGCACGTCCATGCTCAGAGTAGAGCAGAACAGAGTCCCACTGGGTCAGACCTGGATGCTGTGTGGCCTGACTGGCTCAGTGATGGTGCTGTGTAGCACAGCAGGAGCCTGTCTGGGTCCAGCTGGGCTGGTCTGCAGCCATCACAGGTCTCTGTGCTGTTCTTGCTCGTCCCTGCCTGCAAAAGGTAGCAATTCTTCATCACACTGCTGGCAGCAACATGACTGCCCACGTGAGGATGCTGCTGACTGGCCAATGTTGAGTTCTGGGCTTTGTCCTCCAGAAAAGAGTCTGGATAATTTAATCTCAGGATGTCCTTGGCTTGTTGTTACAGCTGAAGCATGTCCTGTTGTTAGTGTCCTCCAGATTTTACAGTGCTACCTGAAAGTCAATGTGGATCTGCACCTTTAAGTTGGTTGGACAACAAAGGTTCTTTTATTTCAGTTTTGGTCAGATAAGTGTTATCTTAAAAGCAGAAAGGCAGTGAGATGAAACGTGTCCAAATATATCAATGAAATATTGATTTGCTGGTTTGGTCTTTGCTCCCTCACAATGACTGGGGTTACTGTGAAGGCAGCACCTGTATCCTTTTGTATACAGAAAGCTCCTCTAATAAAACAGCAGAATCTCTTCCAGACCATTAAATAATGGTTCTGATAACCAAGTAAAGATTTGCCCACATTCCTAGTTGAGATGTGTGCAAATGTGATTGAGTATCTTCTGTCTTTGGATTCTTAGGTAAGCAAAAGCTGCCCCTGAACTAGACTGGCCAGTCCCTTCCTGTGCTGAGCATCTCTAATTAAGGGCAGTGGTTAATTTGGAAGCAGACAGTAACAGCTCTTTTTCTTACAGGTTTCCATTCTACTATGAACTCAAAATAGCTTTTGTAGCTTGGCTGCTGTCTCCATACACAAAAGGCTCCAGCCTTCTATACAGGAAGTTTGTCCATCCAACTCTGTCTTCAAAAGAAAAGGTAATCTCAGGTGCCTGGGTCCTCTCTGGGTGGAGCAGAACTACAGTGTGTTTAGTCTCAGTATCACTCATTTTCATAGGACTGAGACTTGCTGATTCTCTTATTTTCTATCGTTCAATCACCTCCTTTTGGTGGTGTTTTTGTTCTTTGTGGTTGTTGTGTTTTTAAAAACTGGCATCAGTTCAGTGCACTCACATATATTAACTCATCTTTGTGCACTTGGAGTTGGGAGGGAGAGGGATAAAAATACCTCCTGAGCTGCTTTGTGTGTACTGTCTGAATATAGCTGGAGTGCTCTGTTGTGGCTGGATATAACAAACAGAGGAACAGGGTCTGGCAGCCAGCACTCCTCAACTTTGTTCCCAGCTCTGCCCATAACATTGTGCAGCAATGAGACAAATAGCCCAGGCAGTCTAAAATGGGCTTAGCAAGTACATGCCTGGCTGGGAGATAGTGTGCTGAAGTAAGTGCTGTGCTGAAGTAAGGCATGTAGATGTTGAAGTCCTGGGTAAAGAAATGTCGTGTTTGAATTAATGATGCTAATTATGGGAGGGGGACATTGCAGCTTGGATCATTTGCCTGCCTAGGAGATTCCTGTGGCTGTGAATGGGACATTGTCAGGCAGATTCATTTGGCTCATGTGAATCCGTGGGCCAAGAATAGCTATTGGTCACATATCAGCATGTAAATTACTGAATTTCCTACACTGGCAACTTTGGAAATGAAAGCTCTCTGTTTAGCCACAGGCAGTGGATGAACAGTTTTATCTCAGTCCTGTCCAAAAAGAACATTATTATCATCCTCCTGTGTCTTGAGGGAGGGAAGGCAATGGCAGGAGCTTTTATAACCATTTCACTGTATATTGAGCAGAAATTTAAGACCTACGAATTCTCTGGGCGTGTTGCAACTGTGCACTGTAGTGATGTGCAGAGATGTCTTGGATACCTCTGAGCCCACCAGTCCTGGACACAGGGCAGTAGAGCTTCAGCTGCCCAGTGTCATCATATGATTATTTTTAACTATGGGGCAATCCAGTTTGTCTTTAGAATCCACAGTTTGCAAAAGGTTCCTGCTGCCCAGGTGGATTTGTTTTTCTTCCAGGACAGATTGGTGGTGCTTGCACAGCTCAAGTTTATCTCAGCTTTGGGTCCCAATCTTCCATTGGCAGAATGAAGAGTTCCCAAAGCCTGCAGTGGGAGTTACTGTTCCCCCTACAAACCTTTCCTCTTTGCAAACATTGGCTGTGGACTTTTCTCCAGCCACACTGGGGAAAATGGAAGATATCCACACCTCCACAGAAGACGACCTGGCTCTACCAAGAGTTTGAGGCTGGGACCATAGTCTGGACTTGTCTTCCTTGTGCTTATTTTTGTTTGTTCTGTTGTCTGCTATTACAGGAGATTGATGACTGCCTCATCCAGGCAAAAGACCGGAGCTATGATGCCCTCGTGCACTTTGGGAAGCGGGGGCTGAACGTTGCAGCCACGGCAGCCGTCATGGCAGCTTCAAAGGTAAAGGTGCAGGTCAGGATTGTGACTCATTAACATCTTATCTGCATCCACTGCCAGCACCAGCCATGGTGTGGAGGGGGAGAGATGGTCAGAGTAGGGATTCTCTCGCTGATGTTGTGTAGTGACCTATGATTTGTGTCTGGGTAGAAAGGAGATGTGATCCGAAGTTTATGAAGGCTAAAAGTTCATCTCCAAGGATTGCACATAACATAGCTGGTGTATAATTCTCTGCAGACATGTTTATATAAATAGACATAAAGGGAAGTAGCCTTAGTTGCTTTTGGAGAATGAGTAGATATTGGATGAGTAGTCTCATCTGAGGAGGTGTATCCTGTACTCTGTTCCTGGCTTAGAGCCAAACCCAGAAAATATCTGTTGTCCCTTGTTTTTTTGCTTGAACAAAAGCTGCAAGGACTTGATAACTGCATTTTGTGGTCCTGCCCTCTGACCATGGGCTATCATGGCTTGTGATCAGTGTGCACAATGACTTTACCCTCATGTTTTGGAGGAGAGACTTGATAAAAGGCACGGCTACAACGAAAAAGGGTAATAGAAACATATGGGTGAGGTGGGTACTGGTATTAGGAATGAATGGGAGTTGAAGGAAATTATTTTCCTCTGCCAAATGCTTATCCTGTGACCTCAGGAATATCATTTTAGTATGTCTTGGCCTTACCTTCTGCTAAAATGCATAATATGTCCTTAGGAGACGAAATACCATAAGGTCCACAAAGCCTATTGTAGGCAAGATATTACAGAAGTGGGGAACCCAAGAGATGTGCCATGCTTATGTGGAATCACAAGGATATGCCAAAACCAAAAATTGCCTCCCTTTTCTCTGCCAAGCATTGTGCATACTGTGGTTGTCAGGCCTGGTACAGTTCTGCTCCTGAACTGTTGTTCTTCAGTGGGGAGGTTCTTCTAGCAGAGGGAGTGCTGAATAATCCAAACCTGGGCTGAAACCTGGGATAAACGTGGAGCTCAGGTAGAGCTTTGTATCATATGCCCAATAAAACAACATTTGTGTGATGCCTCCATGACACTTAACACTTTTGCTACTGCCATGTAAGCCTGCAGAAGTCACACCATGGGCATAAATAAGCTCTGGGAATGCCTGTTTTGCAGCACTGCCTTTGCTCTGAGCCCCTTCCTACAAGGTGCTGCAGACTCTCTGTGCTAGAGCTGTATTTAGGACAGAGTGAGAAACTATATGCAAATCCCAAAGGAATTCTGGCTGCTGTTTGGAATATGAGAAGCTCAACAGTAACCCAAAGCCACAGCACCAACCTGTTCCTCCATCAGGACTGTGACAGTGTCTCTGTCAGCTGTTCAACTGGTGTGAACAGGCAACACCACAGTTTTTCTTCCCACTGCTCTGCTTTTCTAGTATTTTTCCTAAGAATCTCCCTGCCTTGAAATGTGGCTCCAGTGGCAGTGGGGAGAAGGAGAGGAGTCTCCGTGGTACAAGGAAGCTGTTGTTTTGCATGAGTTGATGAAGCTCCCCATTCTGTGGTGGAAGAAAACAACCCTGTGACTTGTGTGGTATTGTTGTATTGCACATCTGCCAGCTCAACTTGAGAGAAAACTGTTAAGATATGGCAACCTGTAAAAATGGACCAGAAGAGTCTTTCCAACACACTGCTTTGGGGAGGGGAAAATGATTTGTTAATAAGGTTGAGAGGTTGTTATTGAATAGATTGATTTTTAGAACAAAGCAATGACTGTTCACATATTTCTTTCAGCTTTGACATTTAAATTGCTCAAATTCTCTGAGGCAAAATAGGCCTCCTGGCTTCCTTCACCGCTTTGGCTTGTGGCCTCCAGCAAGTTGCTTATTTCTCTGTGCCTCGGGGTGCAGATCCAACAGAGTGTGAGCTGATCTGACAGCTCTCCTCCTCCAAAATGGGGTAATGCTTCTGCTCCCAGCACTCTGAACTTCCTCATATTCTCTTGCCTATCAGAAAGAAAATTCAGAAGAAAAAAAGAAAGGGAATATGGTTTCTTGAGCACACAAATGTGTCTCAAGTGCCTGAGCCAGCATAAGGAAAGGGACAGAGCTACGTTGTGAGGAGTATGGCCAGAGAAAAGGAAAGCAAGATCATCCCTTCCTGGTCACTGGAAGCAAATGGATTAGCTGTGCTGCTTATGGAACTACACCCCCAGTATGTTCACACTCCTCAAGGTCTATTAGTCAGGAATGGTTAAAGCAGCTTCTGTCCCTGGGAATGTACTGTCATTCTGACTGGTGTGAATTACAGCCTGGTATATTACAGCTGCAGTACAGAAGTGCTGAGCTGGGGATCCTGGAGTTCCTCAGGTGTTCAGGATGTGCTTGGGCAGGTGTGGACCTGTCTCCATGTAGCTGTCCCTGTTGCTGTGGAGGGAGCTGTTTCTCAGAGAGGAGTGGTGCAACAAGAATGGGTGGGAACAGATTCGTTGCCCTGGCTTTCAGCTGCTGTCAAATAGATGTCAACGCCCTTACTTGCTCACTTGAGGAGATGTAAAAGAGCCAGATTGTCCTTTGTGAGATAATTACCTGGAAAACATTTTGAGCAGACAGATGCCTGACCAGATTGCAGTGCTGTCCTTAGGGAGATGTTTCCAGAGAGGGAGGAAATAGAATAATATTTCTAAGGCTTATCGTGGCTTTCCCAATGCCAAGGTTTAAGGGTATCCAGCTAGTCTGTGAAAAGCATTGAGTGTAGATGGGAAAGGGAGCTCTTCATTTGGTTTCAGCCTTTAAATGATTGCGTTAAAACTGGAACCTCTAGAGATGACCATCTATTCAGAATCACTGAGCTCCTGCAGCTCCTATGGAAAACATGGCTTTTACCAGCAAGTGAATGTGAGGATTATTTCCTGCTTCACTTGGATTACTGGACAAGGAGAAGATGCTTTTATATTCAGAAATGGATCCTCAGACTTTGCAAATCAGCATCTTCTAGTGGCAATATATAGCAGTGAGCTGCTGGGCTGAAGGAGTCCTCTGTACAGACCTGTTTTCAGTAAATTAGCTTAAATCTAAAGGCTCCTGTACCTGGAGACATGTCTCCCACTGTGCATAGCCCTGTCCTCTCCTTTCTATCATCTTCATCGTTGTATCTGATCTTCTCGTGCTCCCACAGGATCCATCATGGTCTTTTGTCTGTTGTGATAAGATCTTTGGGCAAGACCCATCTCTTCATTCTTTTTATCCATATTTTTTTTATCTGTTCTGTTTATCATTTTTATTCATCCAGCACAATGTGTCTGGCTCTCTGATTACCATTAGTGTGTGACAGGCTGCTACTGATGTATTTACTGCAGGCTAAAATGCTGCAAGCTGAGCACAGCCACACCTTCCTTATCTGTGATCCCCTGGCCCTTTCCCTTTTTTATCTTTAATAGCCTGTGGTTTTAGTCAGCCAACTGCAGGCTTGTCCTTCCCTCTCCTCCTGCTCCCTTCCCCTGCTCTGTTTTGTTTTGAAGCCAGGGTTGTGCTAACGCTGGCACAAACCTGTGCCAGTTCATTTTACAGGCTGAGGAGCTGTCGGTGTCCCAAGCACCCCAGTCTGCCCAGTTGGCTCACTTGGGGGTTTTCTCTCTCTCCGGAGAGTCTATTTTTGATGCTCACTAAGCACACAGAGCATTGGATATCTGGTCTTATTACCCCTGCTAGGTGCTCAATACAGATCTTTTCCCTTCCCCCAGCAGCTCATGTCCTCACTAAGGAGCGTAATCTCATTTGGGGCTCTAATCCTGTCCTCATCTCTTGGTGATTCTGTCAGATGGGATGACTTCAAGTGGGTCAGTCCTAAGTGGTGGGATTAGGTGCCCAGGCAGTAAATCCTGCTGCTTTTTGTGTGTTTTCAATTAGTTCCAGCTTGTTCAGCCATTCCCAGTCCCAAAGGACCCTGGGCACTGACCATCACAATCTTTCCAGCTCACCTCAGGCGAGGAGAAAAGCAGGAAAGGATCCTGCTTTTGGGTCATAGCAGGAGGGGAGCAGCAGCAAGACTGTTACAGCCCTAGTAGTGGAGCAGCTACAAGGCTCCAGCCAGGCACTGGATCCATCAGATGGATCCTGGGCGTAAGTGGGATTTTCACTGGCACCAGCCAGGTTTCAATGTAAGCAGCTGGGACATGTGGCTGTAGTGAGGAGAGGTGCCAATGGCATGGTGAGAGCACCAGCCTCCTCTAGCACACTTGTATGTACTCTCTGGCTGTCGCCATGCTCCCCTGCTTGCCTTCCCAAGACCCTGCCCAGCCCTGCAATTGCCTCTTCTGTCTCTACAAACTGCCCATCATCAGTTTTATGCTATTCCCTAGCTCTGACTCTCTCCAAATTCCTGGGTTTCTCAGATCCTGTTTGCATGTACCCTTATTCCAAACCTGTCCGAACAAACCACTTCTGCCAATTCAGGCCAATTTCCCCACCCCAACACAAATCCTGCTCCTGACCACTTCATCATCTCTGAATTGCGACCTCAACTCTGCTTTTCACAGCAGATCTGCAGAAAACATCCCACTACCAACAGATCAGTGTAACCCACACCTTTCTAGTAATGAATGTACCTTCCTCTGCCTTTCTCCTGCCCTTCTGTGGGTGGGGCAGGGGCTGGAGCAGAGCAGCTGGTGCTGCAGCCCATTGCATGCCCATCTTTGCGCAGGGGAGTGGGGCACAGCATGGAGCTGGCAGTGGGTGCCGTGCCTTGGCAGGAGATGATAAATGAGGTGGAGGGAGCAGGCACGCATGACTGGTGTCAATGAAAAGCCCGTTTGTGCCTAATAAGTCTGAGGACCAGCCCAGGAACCTTTCATGCGTGGGGAAATGTGGCTTGTGGTGCTGCCGGAGCCAGCAGTCGCTCCGGGTATCGTTAGAAGGGGCAGGCACGCAGACAGGCAGGAGAGGTTCAGTGTGTTCATCCACCTCCTTAACTAGTGCTCAGCAGTTTACAAACCACCTGTCTGGGCTGGAATGTCGCTTCTGTTTTCCACCTTTGGGTCCACCTTCTCCTGAAGGGTTGAAGCTCCTCTACTTTAGGGGCTCTTAGCCCAAGAAATTTGTTGGGAAGTTTCCCAGTGCATTCATTGTTTTTTAAACCAAGATATTGAAAGGGATGTGCTGGTGATGATTTAGATTTTATCCTCTCTAGACAAACAGTATCTTTTAATTCATTTCTAGTATCTGGCTGGTGTAGCCAGCGCAACTGCCTAAAAGTCAATATTTAGATCCCTAATTTTCCATGGGAATTAAGACTTATTTACTGTGGGAATTTGGAGAAAAACTTGAGTGGGGGAGATGTGCTGGCTTTTGTGTTGTGACAGACTTTTACATGAATTGGGAAGGAGGGGAGGCAGGGGGTAGGGAGCATCCTTTACTTTAAGCTCCTGGATAAATCCTCTTTGTAATGATTAGATCCCACTGCTCGGAGGGAGAGTGTTCCTGTGCTTAGCAAACACACAGGAGCATAGTTCTGACCAATGTACTTAGTACTATATCTGTAATGGTCATATTGTGTGCCCAGATCAGTAACATGGCCAAGAGCTGCAGGAGTCAAGAGTGATTTAGAGTTCATAGTTTGAGAAGCCTTTGGGGGCACATTAGTGTTATCTCAGAGGGGCTGAGCTTATTGCTTGTGAAAGCTAGCTTGCTTTAAAGGATCTCCATTTGGGATCCAAAATCAAAGATCTTATGGCTGAGCTATGTCACACCAATAAAGAGGAATAACAAATAGCTTTCTTGAAACATTTGGTAGTGTGCCACTGATCACAGTATTTTGTGAAGTATTATTGTCATGCTGTGATATATCTTTTATTCTGATGTCTTTAAGAATCTGTTTTTCACAAATCAGTAAAATCCCAGTGCTGTCTGAGCTACAATTCAGGTAGCTGTTTCCAATTTCTCTCTCGTGTTAGTTCTCTTGTTGGTGCCTCCAAGAAGCAGACAATAGTCAGTGAATGCACAGGACAGCAGAACCAAACAATAAGTTAATACAGAGAGACCAGGCTGGGAGAAACAGTAACAAACAGTTCCCAGGAGAGGAAATGAACTGCACAAACAAAAAGGGTGGATGAGTTTAAGTTTCCACCATCAATGTTAACGTCAGCTGGTTTCCCTTTGGGTCTTTAATACTGTCTGGCATTTCCAAACCAGGTATCTGTTCCAGGCTAGGCATGCCATGTCACACAAGCCCTGGCCATAAATAAGGATATTGCTTGTAGGATATTTATGTTCATATGGTGGCAGAAGCAATTTCCTCTTTCACTCAGGCCTGTGCTCAGACTGTAAAGCTGATGGTTTTGCCCAGAGCCTGCCTGCAGCCAGACACAATAAAACTTCTGTGTGCAAACTCCTGCTCACTGCCATGAGTAATTCACCAGCATTACCATACTGCGCAGTCTCTAGGACTACAATGACTGCCACATGTCCCTCACCTAATCCTTGTCTAAATTAGCCATTTAGCCAGACACTGGTGGTTTCTCCAGTGAGAGGCAACAATCAAGTGAGAGGAGTGGAGTGGCAACCTGTTGTGTTTGTAATTTGCTTTACTCTTTAAACACATTTGCTTGATAATACCATATCATCTGGGGTTATGGAGTGGTTTCTCTGTCTCTCTGGGAAAGCTGAGGAAGGGAGAACCTATGTTCAGAGGTGTAGTCCACAGGTGGGTGTCTCTGCTTTTTATGTGTATGTGAGTCCCTGCACATGGTGCCCAGTGTCATGCACATGTCTCACCGTGATTACTTATGCTTCCAATAGACCTTATTCTCAAAGCTTTTATGTGTGTTGCCACAATGGCTCTCTTTTTTCCCTCGCTAGGTCTCTCAGCTACTTCATTTACCCTTGTTTTTGGACCAGAAAAAAGGGCAGGTAATCTGCTGAATGCTTACACTAACCCCTAACTAATGTCTGCTCCCCCTTAGACTAGTTTGAACTGTTTTCAGCTGACATTGGTCTGAGGCCACATGCTTGTCTGCTCTGCTTCCAGTGGGTAGATCCTGCGTGCTGAGCTTTAAAAGCCTGTCCTTGATCTCATCAGCAAAATGCCTTCCAAGTCCTCTGCTGGCAATCAGAGAGACTCCAGCAGCCAGGCAGGGAGCTTTGTACATGGAAAACACATCTAACTCAGGGGGTGCTGCTGCATTGGCCAAGCTGCCCTGTTTGCTGCTGTGTTCTTACTAAGGGATAAAGGGAGCCTGTCCTTCCCACTGCTGTGATCCCTTATGAAGATGTTTTGGGTTGCAGTGGAGCTTGTGAGGCCAGGATCTCTGACAGGTGTGGTTGGGGCTGTTGTGCTGATACCGTATCCATAACTGTTTTCCTGGGAACATGCACCACACCTTGTAGTGGATACTGGCAGGGCAGAGGCTGTAACATGCATGCAGACAGGTCTGCTAGTGTGGAGAAGAACTACTAACCATGGTTACAACAAAGAGAAATGAGAACATTGGCGGGTTTAGTGTTGTGATGGAAGTGTGCTGAGCATCCCTTGCTTGTCCATTAACTGCTGATCATAAGATGCAAAAGGCCAGGAGGTGCCTTCCTGCATTAACACTGATTATATTAAAAGCTTCTCTTTTGTGACTTGGCAGTTTCTGATTCCTGATTTGTGTCACTTCAACATGCTGTGTCATAGTTTCCATAGCTGCAAAATGGAATTTGTAGGTATTAGAGGTGTTTTGAAGCCTAAATAATGTGTACAGAACTATTTCATATTTTCAGGCTGAAGGAATGATAAAATCTAGGCACTGTTATTTGTTTGTATTTAGATCATATTTAGTGGGACTGCTATTTAAATTGCAGATTTTTAAATGGATGTGCTTAATTTTATTTATTTTAGCTTTAGCTGCCTACATATATGGAATATTCATACTGAATAATTCCACTGGATGTAAACCCAGTTTTTCTTATACTCCTAAATATACCTCCCTCTACAAAGCTTTACTTCATATATAAAGGCAGAGATTAATTTTAAAGAGGTAAAGAAATTAAGACAGTTCCAGCTCTTTCTGATGGAGTATCTTTTACAGTGCCTGTCACAATACAGATGTCAGTTGTTCAAAAGGATCAAGATTTCTGATCCAGGCAAATACAGGTTGCATCAGTGTTTGTGCTCTGGGCCCACAGCAGTTGATGTTTGTTTCTGGATATGATGATGATGGTGTCTGCAACATGTAGAGGAAGGCAGTGTGCAGGCTGCTGGTTTTGGAAGCTCAGTGTTTCAATCCTGTTCTGTCCTACTCTTTAAAGCAAGAGGAGAGAACATGCTAGATGTGGGTAAGGAAGGAATGCCTATACTACTGATGTCATTTTGACAAAGCAGGCAGATGTGGGTAAATTAGTTTTGGATTAACTACTATGCCACACAGATGGGGGCTTTGACTTCCCTTAGAATCATAGATGAGCTTATGGGACTTAAATGTCCATGCCTTGATGGGTGATGCTCTAATACTGTTGGTGGTGTCATGATTCTAAATAGAGTTGATACCAAGTGATGGCAGTGACTGGAGAGTGATATTACCATGTTCTTTTTGGTATTTTTCTTTTATCCTATTCAGTAGCTCTGAGCCCTGGCCTTGAGTAAAAGAGAACTGTCCATCTCTGGACCTTGTGGGCTTGGTGGATTCTAAGGGAAGAAGAGGCAAAGGAAGCCTGAAGAGCTTCACTTTCAATTTGTGCTGTACCTTCACCTATGGGATGAACTTCCCTATGGGCAAGAAGATAAGACGAATTTGGGAGGGAATATAGAGACACCTGTTCCCACTTTGTCACCAAAACCTCACCATCTAACAAACTCACTGTTTACAAAATCACAAGTGCCATTCTTATGGGGATGATCTGTGTCCTACGGGAAGCTGAATGAGGTAGAAGTTGAGTCTAGGCAGGGAATCTTGTGCTCAGGAAGATTAAGGCTCAGTCTGCCAGCACCACTTCATGCCTTTGTCCTCTAAAGTCCCCAAAACTCAGGTCCCACACTGCCAGCACAATCATCACGAGGCCAAAACTCAACTGGATTTGAAGCTGCCAGAAATGTGGGGAATAATAAAAAGAGTTTTCTCAAATACGTTAGCGGCAGTAGGCAGTACAGAAATATCATTGGCCCATTCAAGGATGAGGATGGTCATCTCACAAACAGGAACAGAGAAAAGGCAAAGGTGTTTAATGCTTTCTTTGCCTCTGTCTTCAACATGGATGATGGACCAAGGGGGTCTCAGTGCCCTGAGCTGGAAGACCACGACTGCAAGAATGATCAACTTCCAGTTGACTCTGAAATTGTGCAGGATCTGCTCCTCCAGCTGGATCCCTACAAATCTCTGGGGCCCAGAATCCTCAAAGTGCTGCTGATGTCATCACAAAACCTCTCTCAATGATTTTTGAGTGGTCT
>VYZS01053501.1:0-25514 GCA_013400695.1 Neodrepanis coruscans | reverse complement strand
TGAGTCAGCAGTGCCCTGGCAGCCAGGAGGGCCAACTGTGTTCTGGGGGGGCATCAGGCACAGCACTGTCAATCAGGTGAGGGAGGTGTCATGAGAACAAATGTTTTAAGGTCGTTCAATTACCACCACTGGAGGGGATTGTCCCACTCTGCTCTGCACTGGGGTGGCCTCACCTTGAATATTGTGGCAGTTTTGAGCACTGCAATATAAGAAAGATGTTAAGCCATTAGAGAATGTTCAAGGGAGAGCTATGAAGATGGTGAAAAGCCTTGACAGAAGTCATATGAGGAGCAGCTGAGATCACTTGGTGTGTTCAGCTTGGAGGAGACAGAGGGGAGACCTCATTGCAGTTACAACTTCCTTGTGAGTGGAAGAGGAGGGGCAGGCACTGATCTCTGTGGTCACCAGTGACAGGACCTGAGGGAATGGCCTGAAGTTGTGTCAGGGGAGGTTTAGATTGGATATTAGAAAAAGGTTCTTCATCCAGACAGTGGTTGGGCACTGGAACAGACTCCTCAGGGCAGTGGTGACAGCACCAAGCCTGACAGAGTTCAAGAAGCGTTAGGACAATGCTCTCAGGCACATGGTGTGACTCTTGGGGATGCTCCTGTGCAGGGCTGGGGGTTGGACTTGATAATCCCTGTAGGTCCCTTCCAACTCAGCATATTCTGTGGTCCTGGCAGAGTAGTTGGTGTTCAGCGAGGGAAGAGAGAGAGGTGGTGTCATCCATAATCCCACAGCCCTCCCAGTCCCCATTTTCAAAAGGTTGTATAGTAACACTGTGCTGTTCTGCTGTTGACACAGCTACTGTCACGATATTGCTGCTGTCACTCTCTCTGGGGTGTAGAACCAGCCCAGATCTGTGTGGACGTGCTGCAAACATGACTGTGGCCTGCAGCGTAGGCAGAGCTTCAGGAGCTGGATCCTCTCTCTGTACAGACACACTGCTGAAATTCTGGGGATGTCTCTCATGTCTGTAGCAGTTGGAAGAGCATCTGCATGATCATGACCAAGACAGTAAATAAAAATCCCCCAAACAGCTGCTCTTCATCTTCCATATGATTTTTTTTTTAATGAAATGTGGCCCCAGATATCTGCTGTGCTGAATCTATTCTGTTTTGAAATGAAGCTTGTTCTTTCATTTTGCTAATAAATGATAAGTCTTACTGAGGAATAGTAAGTGTTACAGCTGCATAAAGTCTTTATTTCCAAAATATATAACCGCAGCAGGGTTACAGTGCTGGCTTTTCAAATGTTTGTGATTTTATGTACAGCAGCTGCTTATCTGACAGGGAAATTAAGGTTGGTAACAACATTTTCCATTTTACTCTGAAACCATCCCGATTCTGTGGTAATTTCTGTCACATTCTCTTTGGGGTCAGGTAAAAATGTGGTAACTGGGAAAGAGTTGTGAGTGTTACATTGTCCCCTAGGAGCAATTAAATCAAGTCTTTCCCTACAAAAACTGAAGGTGCAGAAATTGGAAAGTAAAGAAAAGAAATGGAAGTCTGCAGGCTTTCACAGCTGTTCAGTGCCCTCACTCAGCCCAGGCCTTTTCTTGTCCTGCCATTGTTGAGATTTAGACAACCTGTTTCATGGACTGGTCAGAACAGTAACAGTAATATTTTGCTATTATCTGTGTGGTGAGCTATGTTTATTTTTGCTGTCAGAAATTCAGGTTAAATTAAAGCAAAGATTAAGAACAGACAATTTTTTTTTTTCCTGGAGGAAATCAAAGTTGTTTAGCAGAGCTGCTGAGTGTGTATGCTCAGGGCTCTGATTCTGTATTATACACTGATGTAACAGACCCACAGATGACAGGCACATATCAGGCCCTTGTTTCAAAACTCTCTCTGGCGCCTTTGATCATTATATGCCGCTATCTCGTAACTTGCAATGCAAGAATATTAACATACCTTCTTCATTTTTGATGCAAAAGGGTGTGTTGGTGTCTTCTTCCCTGCCAGGTTGGTCTGACGCATAAATCTCATTTCTGATCTGACTCATGTCCACATACATAAATCGCTGGCTGGCATGGAGTGGAATTTGGGTTAGCTGGCTGAGCAGGACAGCTGGGAGGAGGATAAAAGCTTGAGAACTGCTGACACTTGAGCTGGGGGTGCGGGAGGAATACAGCACTCAGGTTACAGCAGCTCATCAGTTGCCAACCCTCAGTTTGCTGGCCCAATCATTCTGCAACAGCAAAATGTTATTTAGTGGTCTGATTGCTCTCAGCTTGCCCTCGCTGGGGATCTGTCTGTTGTAATCAGACTGCAGGGTAGGCTTCATACATATACATATGTAGGATATATGGTGGCTGAGCAGGAATTCAGTACAAGCTCCAAAACCCATCCAGAGCTGCACTGAGCTCTGGGCAGCTGAGATCTCGCCCAGCTGGCCAGCCATGCAAGGAAACTTCAGTGTAGCAGCCCAGTAACATTTGCAGAGTGAATGTACCTTACACAGGCCTAAGAGGATTAACTTGAGATGCCTTTTGGAGTGAGAGCATGTCCCAAGAGTGGCTCAGCCACTTGCAGGGGGTAGCAAAAAATTCAGATATCAACTCGTTGCAGGTTGGAGAATGCAATGGCAGAAGGGAGGTTTTAACAAAATGTAAGTTCTTAGGACTCCACTGCCAAGCATATAGAATCAGCAAGATAAAATGTCTTGGCATACAAGCAAAGAAGCCCCGTCCACTTAAAATACTTTAAAAAGTAGAATAGGTTTGTGGGAAAGAGCAAAGTCTACTGCTTCTCTGTAACAGTCTGCAGGAAAGCTAAATGCAAAATCCCATCTCTGGAAGTGTTCAAGGCCGGGTTGGATGGGGCCCTGAGCAATCTGGTCTAGTAGAAAGTGCCCATTGCAAGGGGTTTGAACTTGATGATCTTTAAGGTCCTTCCAATCCAAACCATTCTGTGATTTTATGGTTCTATGAAATGTTGCCAAACACAGCATATACCGTGTGATCTAAATAATATTTAAAAAAACATTGGTTCAGTAAAATGAATTAAAAAAGCCCTGTGCAGCGTCCTGGCCAGTTCCACAGAGGCACTCTGCCATGCAAAGGACAGTTCAGTTTTATTTTTCTTGGATGTTGTGTATTTCTACTGATCATGCTTTGGGGACAGCATTGGGGAAGTTATCCTCATGTGCTGTTTGCTTGTTGCCAATGCAGAAAACCACTGTGGTTTGGGATGTAGATGTGTTTAAATTGATGAGCTGTGTGGTTGAGAAGGGAGTTTGAACCCATTTTTCTTGTACAAAAACTTCCAGGCTGAAAAGTTGGGAGATTACTGGTCTGCCAGTTTTCTTGAATGTAAAAGGTGCAGACTGTCACAGTGACTTGTAGTTGTAAGCACCTGGTGCCTTGTCTACTTACACTCCCTATAAGCAAGGTGCTAAGGAATTTATATGGGATAGAGGCACTAATTTTCCTGTCCTGTGCATGCAAAATTTCTGAAGTGGTGTTGGTGAATCAGTAGGTAAATTAATGCATTGCCTTCCCAGTGAATCAGTTCCAGTGCACTAGTGGACAGGCAGTTGTAAGCTAATAGCTTTAGCAAGAACTGTGTCCAGTCTTGCTTTCCATGGTAGATGGTCTGGCTGAGTCCTTCCTATGTACCTTAGAATCAGGCTCTATGTGTCAATTTTGGTATCTTTTCCAAGACTATGTGCTGTGAAAAAAATATTAAACCTAAATGTATTTTTTGTTTTATGTTTTGAATGTCATTTAATGTAGCTTAAAGGTCTTTTCTAACCTCAGTGATTCTGTGATGCTGTATTTATTGAATTTTCTGATGTTCCTGCTTTATGTAGTATGAGGGTTACAGAATACTTACAGTCAACTTTTTGATGGGATGTAGTTTTAATGAAAGGTGTCTTTTAACCAACCTTTCTTTACAAAGAGAAGTTACCTTCCTTTCACCAAGGAATATGTTTGTTGCCTCATTGAGAACTAGTATAAACAGAAAGAAAATACTGTGTGAGTTTATTTCTTCCTTAGCTGGATGAAAAAAAGCACTGAAATATTTCTTTGTCTTTAACAATATCTTTCTGTTACTTTAAAATTTCAATTTTTTTCTGCTCTGGAAATACTGTATGTGGCTGAGAACAGCTGGGTGAGTATCATCATAGATGATTAACTTTAAAATGGAGTTAATTTGATACAGGCCATTTAATTGTGATTCTGAAGTTAAGCACCTATTTGACTCAGATTGTAGTGAAGAAAAATACCTACTAGAAAAATACAACAACATCCTTCTCCGTTACACATGGCCAAGGCTGCTCTGAGTTCAGTTGACTGCACTGAAGCATTAGAGATGCTCACTATAGAATCACTCCAAAAGGAAGAGCTGCGAGAGGGAATGATGCTTTTAACAACTCATTTCTGTCATCTTTAAGTTACTGAACTGGGCAGTTTTTTTCTCTTCCTATTGTCCTGATGAATTTCAATGAGCAAGGGGTAAAAAAACCCATCAAAGTACACTGTCAGATCTAACTTTGTGTTATTTCCTTGTTCAACTAGGGACAGGGAGCCCTGTCTGAGAGGCTACGGAGCTTTAGCATGCAGGATCTGTCGACGATCCGTGGAGACAGCAGCAGCACTGTCCCTCCCTCGGTCACTGTACGAACAAGTAGCAAACAGAGCCACCCAAAAACAACCAGAAGTGCATCAGAAGGCACTGGCAGCTCAGGTAAGTGCCAGTGTTATTTTCATGTTGTGTTGTCTGGAATATCACACTGTTCAGTGAAGTCATGGGGTTGGCAGGAACGGATAGCAACAGACACTGCAGGCAGCACATACCAGAATTCACAGGACACAGACATGCTGTCGAGTCTCCTGGCACTGAAGAGAGAAAACAGGATCATGGTTTGATGTTACTATTCCTGGCTGGTACCAAGGGTGAGATTGAGTGTTCAAGGGAGCCAGACTCAGTCCTTGCAACCTGAGCTGGAAAGCTGGGCTCTGGGCTGGGGGCTGCAAGATGTGCTGAGTTTTCAATGAGAGGGGCTCAGTTCAGTGCAATATGTGGATATCTGGTTTGAATTAGCCCACTTGTGCTCCTCCTAAACTGTACAGTAGCTGTTCCAACACTTAACAGCTGTGGTTCCAGAAATGTATCAGTGATGAAGCCTAATGAGAAATAAAACCCATATAAAGCACTCCCTAAGAGCAGAGACCAAGATCTGACGGCTCTTTATGATATGAAGGCTGACTGCATAAGCACTGGTATGGAAAAAATGTGTCTCTGAGGGGCAGTGGTTTGTTTTCAGATTCTGAAAGAACAAAGGGAAGAAACATCATGCTGTGAATAAGATCCATTCCTGAGGATTTAGCTATAAAAAAGTGTTTCAAGCTTGGTTAGAGAAATCTTTGTAAGCCCAAATCCAAAACATTTAATTGGAGATAGCTTTGCAGATTAGATCTCAAACATTGTGACATGGAGGGTTATCCCAAGCAGGTGGTTCCAGATAGTTTCTAGGATTACCACACAGCATCAAAGATCACAGAACTCCACTGCTGTGATGAGAAGCCATGGAAAGTTGCAAACACATTGCATTTGGTAGCTCATGGAACATATGCTAGCAAGTTAGAAATTCATCAGTTTCAGCCTGTGTGTGTTGAAGTCTGTGCAAACATTCACTGTGTTTCAAGCCCATGTAGTTGCTACCCCTTCTAGTTTGCTTTAGTTTTGGAATGTATTATAAATATCTTGTCTTGTCCTTCCTGAAAAGTATCCTTCAAGCCTTTTACAAATTCTGAGAATCAGACTTCTCTCTTTTTTTAGTATTATCTGTTGCATACATTTTTTTACAGGAAAACCAAAATAGCAAATGTTGTTGCACAGTGGTTTTATTCTCATCTTTATGTAAGGTCTTGTATACACTTCTCTTGAAGTAATCAATCTGAAAATAAAGTGTTCATACACAGGATATAAAACTCTTTAAAAAGAAATCACATATTTAGACCAAAGCAACTAATGTAACAAATAAAGCATAATTTAGTTATCTTAATTCCATGTTGTGTAGTTTTGGTCTTAAGGCAGTGAAGTCAGCTCACCTGCCCACAAACCCCTGTCTCAACACACAAAACAGCCCCAGCTCCCTCAGCTGCTCCAGCCACTCTGTCCCAATCCTGCAGCACTGCAGGGGGTTGTTGTGACCCAAGGGCTGGACTTAGCACTTGGCCTTGCTGACCCTCATTCCATGTGCCTCAGCCCATCAATCCAGCCTGTCCAGATCCCTCTGCAAAACCTTCCTGCCCCGCACCAGACCAACATTCCCACCCAACTTGGTGTCATCTGCAAAATGAGTGAGGATGCCCTTGAGCCCCTCACCCAGGTGATTAATAAACATATGAAACAGGTCTGGCCCCAGTGCTGAGCCCTGGGGAACACCAGTTGTGACCAACTGCCAACAGGAGAATTCCATGCACTGTAGTTACCCAGGAGCAGGGTATCAGTAGTGCATTCCAGAAATAGGGCACTTTATCTCCAGTTTCTGCCAACTACTGTTGATAAGGAGAAGTTTTCACTCACCACTCACTCTATCAGTTCACTGTTCAAATAACCAACTTTTCTAAGAATAACAAAACCTGCCCTGCACCTCTGTTCTCCTGATGCTCAATCACCTCTTACATCAGCGACTTGTCACCCAAAGCAGACTTAAAGTAGATTGTTTTTTAATGTTTTTTTGCCAGTTAGGGTAGTTTCCCTCCCTTTTTTCTTTCCATCCTAGACTCCTGCAAATCCACAAATTAGGTTAGCAACATAAAAAAAATTCCAACAAAAAAGGAAACATCTTGTCCTTGCCTTTTGCAAGCGTTTTATTCCCAGTGTTGCTAAGAGAAACCTTAAAATAAGAGGATAATGATTCCCAAAACAAAACCTAAAGTTTTATATGATTCAAAGAAGGCTTATGTTGATTATCCTTGGCTGCTGCCAGCTAGAATTGTGCCTGCTCGTTGATCTCTTTGTTACCACGCCAATTAAGAGAATTAGCTGAGGGCTGGAGTTAAAGGTTATGGTTACAATGAAGAACATGGAGCCATGTTCTTACCCATTGTGTTTTCTCTGACTGACAAGGCAGCAGAGCTCAATTTCTGAGGGGTAACAGCCCCTGCTATTATGGGTTTTTGAGGTGAAGCTTCAACAAGCCCTTGGTAAGGAAAAGCAGACCAAAACCACCAGCCCTTTCTGATGAGAGCTCTGAAACTCCTCAAGGCTGTGGAAATGTGTGTGGCTAGGATTAAATTGTAGCTGGAACATTAATGTCTCAACACAAAATGCATGTTAACTAAATTAGCCAATGAAAGCTAAAGCTCTGTCATCACACAGGACCTGTTGTGGAGGATGCTGAGAGCTGACCACACTTGGGTCTGCTGCAAATACCAGCTGGAAGTGGTGACCTTGCTCTGTAGTGGTTCCCTTCTTCAGGCACTCTTTTAGGCTGAAGAGATTTGTTTGGGTTTTATATTGTTATTGTTATTACTGTCACTATCATTATGTTATCAGAGAGGCTTCAGGTTGTACCTGACACCCAGCAACCCTGGAAGTGTCCAAAGCCAGCTTGGATGAGGCTTTGAGC
This sequence comes from Neodrepanis coruscans, assembly GCA_013400695.1. Classification (NCBI taxonomy): domain Eukaryota; kingdom Metazoa; phylum Chordata; class Aves; order Passeriformes; family Philepittidae; genus Neodrepanis; species Neodrepanis coruscans. Next base: position 17,927 of record VYZS01053501.1, on the reverse strand, counting down.
AGCCTGGTCTAGTGGAAGGTGTACATGCCCATGGCAGGGACATGGAACTAGCTGATCTTTAAGGTCCCTTACAGCCCACACCATGTTATAATTCTATGATTCTGTGATTTGTCTTGGTGATAAGGATGTTTTCTAACATTGCAAGTGCAGCCCTCAAAATCACTGACTGAATTTACAACTGGTCAGGAACAGGAACCCAAAAGTTTTGTTTTGACTGGATGTGTTGAGGAGTGTTGCTGCACATGGGATTTTCTCAAGGAAGGGACATTGCCAGGCCACAGCAAACATTACAAGTGGAAAAGCCAAGCTCTGATGTAGCAGATGTAATTCTTTTTGCTTTGGGACTGGCCCTCCCATGCCTGGGAGTGTTTGTGAGCATCACTCATTCCTAGAGGGGTCACAGTGTTTGGTGGGAGAGTACAAACACAAATTGTCTAAGTGACTGCTTGTATAACTCCCTTTATTTCTCTTTTACGTCTGTCAGGGATGTAAAAGGCTGAAGAGCTAGTTTTGCATCTAGAACAGAATTTTCTCAACAGAAGAGATAGCCACATCAGAAAGAGCCAAGTTCTGGCCACTCAAGCTGTCCAGTAGAGAGCTGTGTCCAGTAGCGAGCTGTGGACTCAGGAAGAAATCCGAAATTTGTTCTAAATTAAAAGTACTTCTTGTACTATTTTTGAGGGATTATTTTTAACTTAGGCCAGTTTGCTAATCTGCCTTATTGAGAGGCTCCAAGATGTCTGTTTTGGGAGACCTTTAGGGAGATATGAAATCAAGAGGCCAGGAACTGGAAGCTCCTCAAACCAGCTTTGCTGCTGAGCAAAATGGTGTTTGGAAGCACACCCACACTTAAAGCAGTGAGGCACAGACAAAAGAGGGCTCTTTAGGATGAGTTTACAGGAGTTCAGATGGGTCTTGTTCCCTGAGCCATGGAATCACAGCCAGATCTGGTGTGAAACTTGGTGTTGCTGGTTCCAATCCTGTTGTGTGACTGTGTTTAAGAGCAGATGAGATATCTGAAAGAAAGTGATTTGTCGGGGGATGGAGTGAAATCTGTTGTCTTCCTTGCACAGAGGAGACTGCTGAAACTCAGGTTTGTTGGTGTGAAACCCCCCAGTACTCCTGTGAGCGCCAGGAATGGTTCAGGTTCTGGTTTCACATCTCTTGGGTGTGTTTCCAAGCCTATTGAACGAAGTGACAAGGCTCTCCTGACACTGATGGGCTTTGGCCAAACGTTGGCAGCAGGACCACGTTGTACTCCACGTTAAATAACTGCTCAACTGATTTTGTTTCCATTGTTGTTTTTATATAATGTGAATGGTGCTGGCTAGATGGATTTGTGACTGCCTGAGTCTCTTGACACAAAAGTACCGTGTGAAGAGCTTGATACTCAGTAACAACCTCCTGCAGACACAATAGGTTTATTTTTGCTTGCTGAAGAGTGTCTTATGAGGCCAAGGAATTTATAAGAGCTGCCTTTGACACAAAGGGAATTGCTCCTTTTCCTCTACCTTTTGCTGCCTTTTTTTTTTTTTACCTCTACCTTTGGCTGCTTTTTTTTTTTTACCTCTACCTTTGTCTGTCTTTGCTGCCTTTCAGTGGTGCCTATACATAGAGCACCTGCTGTGAGGGTGGTCCTTCCACAGGAACAGGACTGCTCAGCATATATTGGGCTCCAGGTGCTCCAGGTTTATTCACACCCACCCCACAGAAAGACCCTTCTCCTCCTTATCACACACAGACAGGGCACAGGCTGCTTTTGCCAATATTTTGTGGGTGGATGCTGATCTCACAAACAGCACATCCCATGAGGCACTGCTACTGCCCCAGGGAAGCATGTGCACATCTTCCTTTGACACACACCAAGGAAACACAATCATTGCCTTCCTCCATGTAGCAGGCCCACCACCTCCTCATCTGATCTTCACTTTACTCTCAGTTCAGCATTTCTTGATGTAGTGTCCTGGCACCCTGATGATAGACTGTGATATTTTGGCTTAAATGCCTGTTTCAACCTGTGCATTTTCCATGTACTGCCCCTTTCTTTTAGGAACTCTAAATGTGCTATGGCTACTCATTGTTATGGAAAACTAGAAACTCCAGAAAAATATTTCCATGTATTTTTCAAGGCAATCCTTCTGTTCTGGTGAATGACCAGTAACAATCCACATACAGATGTGTCTTGTACACACACATCTGAGGGGGAGCTTTTGCACTTCTTAACCTTCCAGTATTTCCTTGTGTTGCATCATGGAATGTTCAGTGTCCAGAGCTGATGTTGCCTGGCCAGAGGATCACAAATAAGGGAGCCACCCTCTGTATTACCCAGACCAAGTGTCCTTTCTGCTTAAGCTTTACCCCAGGCTGAGATCATTGTCAGCTGAAATGATATCAAAGCAGAAATGGGCAGTGTTTTTCTGACACTCTCTGTTCTTCTGGAGGAGAGACTCAAGGCTGTTTCTTGGTTTTGCACTGAAGGACCAAAGGCTTTTCAGGACAGAACAAAGGTGGGGGGACACCTGCAGTCAGGATGTGTTTGGGTATTCAGTCCCCTTCAGCCAGAATGATGTGTGAGAACAACCCCTATGTATATGTTGTCTGAGCTCTCAGAGAATAAACTGTCTTAAGACTGATAAAATCACGGTGTGAAATCAGAAGTGAACCCACAGCAGATTCTTGAGGTTGGTTAAGAAAACCCATAGTTTCCCGGCAGCATCCAGCCAATGTGAGGCAGTACTCTCATTGAAAGGGTATGACCCAGCTGTTTACTCCTGACCCTTACTGTCCTTTCCCTTGGACAAGTTCAAATCTTATTTTTATATGCTGAGCCCAGTCAGGGAGCTGGTTCAAGTTAAATGATGTTCCTCACTTCCAGGTTGTTCTTGGCCTGGGTCAGATCCTCGTGCCAGTATAGAACAGCAGTTCAGACATCAGCAATGGGACAAGGAAGGTGGAGGCCAGAGTGTGAGGGGTAGTGGTATGTCTGCTTTTAACAGCAGCACTGGTTTGTGCTGCTTTGAAATGACTCTGAAACTGTGGAAGAACTTTCAGTGTCTACAGTGCACAATAATCATAATTTAAAAAAATCACACAGATCTCAAACCTTTTTCTTCTTCAAAAGCTTTTTTTTTTTTTATCTGGAGTTGTTGATGCCACTGTGAGCATTAAGTTGAAAGGCTCAAACTAGAAATTATTTCTAGGCTGTTTCCTGGAACATAAGCTGTCCACAGGATGAAGATGTAAAGTTCACACTTTCATGAACAACTGTGAATCACCTCCATTTGCACTGAAGGGTGCAATGCAATTCACTTGGTTGCTTTCATTCTTACAGCAATTCCACCAAGGTATTGATTCCTGTAGGACCCTCCTGATTTAGGAAGATTGGGGATCTGTGAATAGTTTTCCTTAGAAGCTGTGTGAATGTCTGCATCAGGCAAACTTCTACAAGAAGTCTAAATCTACTGAAAAAAATCCAGGCATGGAGCAATACAAGCCCACCTCATGTTTATTATCATACAGCCTTTTGCACTGTGTTACCCATTGCTCATCCACACTCCCAGGTCCCTCCAGCTGGGAGTTATTTCTGTTTAGTGGTCTGAGAGCAGAGCCAGGGAGCTGTACCTAATCCCATCCTTAACACTCATTAGGGACACAGCCTGGGATGAGGCACATTCCCAAGTTTGTGCTCCATGCTAGGCAACGGAGACAGTCATCTCTCTGTGCACATGAGGGCCTTGAAGTCTACTTCCAAATGATGCCAAGTGTTTTCTAAGAGATAGTGGCTTAGCCCAATGAGTTCCTAATGCTCAGCTCCTCTTTCAGTGTGCACGTGTTGCTCGGTATGCCGACTCCTCAGAGGTGAGTGCTGGATTTCCTGTGCCCTGATATCCATGCATCCCTTTCAGGCATGGCTGTGTTCCCCAGCCTGGCTTGCTCCTGCTGCTCTTGCTCACTGGGTTTCCTAACACCAGGGGAACAAACCAGGGGAAGGCCAGGCTTCAAGGAGGTTTGGGAGCAGTGTGTGAACTGATGGCAAGTGTTGCAGTGCTTCTCACCATACTGACCTGTGTAAGCCAAGGCTGAGGAATGTTTCTCTGGAGAAAAACTTCATTCCTTTCTGTTCTGGAGGATGTGCCATGTCCTTGCTGCCTGCACAGTGTAATTCCTCTGCCCCGTGTCCCCCAGTGCTAGTGTAAATCCACCGGGAACACAGAAAGAGCAAACCCTCCTCGCTCCCAGCCCCATTTTGCTCTGTTCCCTAAGGATTGGCACATATCTCCCTGTTGGTGGAGAGGACATTTGTGTTTGGGATGAGCAGGGTATATAGCAAAGCCCAGTAGCAGACTCTGGTATGACAAGATAAGGAGGAACAGACTCTCCCTGTTCCAGTGTCAGCCAGAGCCGTTTTTGAAAAATGTCCCCACTGTCCCCAGCATTTATTGTGTTTACAAACGTAGGAGTGCAGTGAATGGTTTAGCTGCTGGTGGTCTTTTCAGTGCTGTGCCAGTTAGCTTGGTTGCTAAGAGCTGAGGCATGTCACTTCTGCATTTTGTTCCAGTCACAGATGAAAGGAGTGGGAGACCTCCAATTTGGGCATGCCAGAGGATGGGGCTGCCAAGCAGCTTGTCTGGGCAGAAAAAAGAAATCTAGACTGGCAGTGTCTCATGTTGGTAGAGGCAAAAGACCTTCACAACTCCTTTTCTTCTCCTCTCATGTGCTTTTTGTTTATTTTGCACACTAATCAACCTGGGGACGGCAGCAGAGGGACTAGAGGGTCACAGTGCTGCCACCGTGCTGCAGCCATCTGTGCCTTCCCAGTGCCTTGCACCTGGTGCCACAGCCCTGTGCAGCATTAGTAGCCTGACACAGTGTTCTTACACCCTGCAGAGGTGGCAAACCAACCCTCACGTTTGGTTTGTCACCCTCCCGGTTGTCCTCTTTGGGGTGAACGTGCCCCTGTGCAGGACAGTGAAGCCTGTTTAAGGCAGTATCTGTTTAAGCAATCAAGAAACACTTGTATTCACAGGGCATTTTATTAGCACCCTTCTAATTTTAGCCTATTCCGATTTTATGGATTTAAACTTCAAAGTGTTGTTTATAAAAAGTATCTCTGGATCCTTATGGGCTTAATAGTCATGAGTTAATCTTAGGAAAGTCATTTAGTGATGCTAAAGCAGCAATCAATCCAATATGTTTACAAATTGGACCCAGAGTTGTGCTGATCTGGTTGAAACTCCATGCTCTGTCTTTCAGATTGGCTTGTTTTACTATTCCGTCCCCCCTCTCCAACATAATCCAGTCCCTTAGACCATGTCAATAGGGATGTGCTGAGGCTCTATCTCATAGAGGGGTTCATTCTGCCTCCACAGGCTGCCCTTTCTGTGTCTCCAAGGCAATAGTTGCATTAATGCACTCTCAGACAGTGGCCTGGCATTAAAGTGCTCCTTTGTAAGTGCAGCTTTGGTAGATTGGAGAGCTGACTACGTCATGTGAACATTTTTCAATGCCACGAAAAGCTGGGGGAAGAAAGAGTCTAAATTTGTTTAGCTGGGACTGTTGCCCTGAGCTCTTGGCACTCATCTCTCTTTGGTGTAGCCACTTTGGTGTAGCAGACTTTGGTGTAGCCACTTTTGGAGTCCAACCACTAACAGTTCTCATTTCTGAAGAGTTTATAATCTAAATGGGCAGACAGTCAAGCCTTACCTCAAGCAGGAGTATTAAAAGCTGGTTTAGAGCCTTGATGCAGCCTTTTTGGCAGGAGCAGTTGCCTTAATGCTCTTGCAGGGAAACTCAGTTGCTTCTCCAGCTGACTCACAGAAACCCCCACAGCCCTTAGAAGGGCAGAGGCTGGTGAAGCACCCTGAAAAGCACCCTGAAAAGAAGCATTTCTGAGAGAAGGTGTCATCAGGATGTGGCCTGCAGGTGCCATGTAGTGTGCATTTCTGTGGAGCCTGAAGGCCAGGCTGAGCACAGGCTGAGCCTGCTGGAGCTGGAGCAGGTCTGTCCCTGTCAGCAGTGGTGGCTCCTCTGTTCCTGCCCACTTGGATCACTCCCACTGGTCTCACAGTCCACACATGACAAAATGTTGATGAAATTCAGGACATACCCTCCTCCTTTGCTCTGAATACAAGTGTGTTCCATCAGATGTACTCCAGCACATCTTGACAGCTTCTATGCCGGCTCCCCTTGCTTTTGTTCATGGACAGGCCTTTGTTGGTGAAACTCCTTCCAGGTCTTTACACAAGTTTCTGATTTATCTCCTCTATGTTCTGTGTGAAGTCAGGCTGCAGCATTCAGGAACAACAGTACAATTATGTAAGAGCTCCTTTTGCCCGACAGAGAGGACAGAGTGAAAATCTCCAGAGATATCTGTTTGTCTTTTGGCAGTGCCTGGCTAATGCTTAACGCTGGTCAATATTAAACAATCTTGCTTGGAACTGGCATTTAAGAAGTAACAAATATTATGTTTGGTGATATTCTCTCCACTAACATCTGTTAGGTGTTGTTGTGAAGACCTGGGGCATGGTGAGAGGGAGAAACAATTTTAATCCCTGCAGAGAATAAATATATCTATCAGGAACTGAAGAATCAGCTGTATATCATGAGAACTGTTGGGGCTGCAAGTATTTGAGGAGGCATTTAATCCTAAAATGCTGATCAGGAGCCTTAGGCAGTGTTGAAAATATGCAAGGACATTAGTGATGAATGGGGCTGGTTTTGGGTGTGCATTGCAGGGTTTGCTCCACAAGGTGACAGATCACACAGAAGCAGCAGCACAGCTCAGCGAGGACCTTGATGGACATTTGTGTTTTAAACAAATCACCCTATTGGTCTATTAGCTGTATCCAACCCCTTCTTTGTGGTAGGCTACAGACTGCACATGAGTTATTATAGTGGAAAGTGCTCTAAAAACACTAAATGTCTTGGTGTCCAAGGGGGCTGATTGTACATCTCTGAACTAATTCAGTTAAACGGTGTAGGTGTTTTAATTTTTTTTTTTTCTTAGCCAGTTTTGCTTCCAGCTCTCATTTTTTGTTAATGTTTCTGTTATTGAACTTGAAGAACAAACAACAACTTTCTGTTGCCCTAGGCATTTTTCTTTTTAGAACTTCCCTTTACTAAATACTGAATCAATTTTTTAGAGGGCTGGTTTGTATCACTTTGCACTTGAACTTCTGAGTGGCAATTTGTGAGTTTCTCTGGGTGTTTAAAAGGAGTTGTTTCAGGGAAGAAAAAATTTCCTAGAAAGTCAGTAGGTTCTTTAAGTACGTTTGCATTTTACAAACAGAAATTAAAACATTCATTGTTGTTTGATAAACTCCAGTTGAACCACAGTTGTGATAAAAGCAAAGATGAATGTTTCTGTGTTCTGAAACCATGTTCCTTCCCCCTCTGCAACCAAATGTTTCCCTCTAACAGTTTATTCTTTCCTTTTCTCTATGTAAATATTATGGGACTCTGATGTAAGTGTTACAGATTGCATGCATTTTCTTCTGAGGTGTTTGGAATAGACTAGCACTTAACAACTTACTCATTTGTGGGATGTGTTTTTATTAACGGATCACTTTGTTGATGTGATTAGACTTGTTTGCTTTGGTTGCATTTGATTCCAGCTTTGGAAAGGATGGCTGCCTCTGTTTTGTGGCTCCTGGGCAGTGTGTGCTGGTGGAGTTGGCTGCTCCTAACTTCATAGTTTGGCAATGAAAACTGCTGGGGAAGTACAGGACTTGGGTCAATGTCTTTGGGAAATGATGGTGAATTTATCTTTGTTGCAGGGAAAAGAAGCTGATGGTCATCGTATAATAAATATCTGTTCTCCTGTGCTTATTAAGTGGTGTGCAAACCTCTTTATAGGAATGATCCCTTGGAAAGGCTTAACTTTGGAGTGACTTTACCTTCCATTACAATAATACAGTATCTTGCTCCTCTCTTGTGTAGTCTGTGACTGTGGTTTTCCCCGTTGTTCCTGAGGAATTACAGTGATGGGAGAAAGAAGTATTATGCCCAGCAAAATAAGGGAAGGTCAAATTTCTCTCAGATTTGCCTGATTCCAACTGTAACTTACTTAAGTGTCAAGATTTTTTAGAGGATCTAGATCCAAGTCACTTGCTCACCTGTAGTTAGAGTGGGCCAGGTCCTGACCTCTGTTGTACACAGGAAAATCCATAGGAGTTACTCTGGATTTACACAGCAGCATGAACCACCAGAGTCTAGTGATTGCTGAGTAAAACAGCACACTACTGAATCCCAGTTGTTGCTGTAGAAAGAGTTTTGCAAGTGAGATTTCTTAGCCCTTTTTGAATCAGGCAGATTGAAGATGGCAATGATGTGGGCCTGCATTCCCTTGTTTCCATGGTTTTTCTCTTTTTTTTTTCATTTAACAGCTTAGATCACAACTCTGTAGAGCACCCTATGTCTACTTAATCTTGAAATGTGCCCAGTTTCAGGGCTTCCCACATAATGTGTTGGCTGTATCAGTTCCTTTGGAGGAATAAGTATATGATGATTGGAACTGGAATTAAGGAGTCTATTTCCTTAGGCTGTTTACAGTCAGATTCTGTCTTTCCTTAGTGAAGAGAGGAGTGTAATCTGATCTGGATACTGAAAAGGTACTTCCTGCTGCAAGAGGCAGCAGCAGCTTTAGTCCTGGCACTCCAGCCCATTTCCCATTTCTTCAGCAATTCATGAAAAATTCAGGAGCTGTAAATGTAACAAACAGGTGGAGACACCTAAAACAAAGCCCTCCCTGAGATGGGGAGTGAGAGTCTCCCAAAGAGAGCCAGGGTAAAGGTCTGCTCTATGATCCCTGTTTTTGCACAGCCACCTCTTGGCTGTGACACAGTCCCTGGGGCTGTCAGCTGCTTCCCTGGAGCAGCACATTCTGCTGGCTCTGCTACTCTGGGGACATCTGATAGTGACCTGAGGGCTCCACAGCTTTAGATCCTAAAGGTGGCTCTTAGAAACTTAAAGGAGGTCACCCAAGGCCAAGTGCTGTCCTCAAGAAGGGTGTGCCAGCCCTGACAACATGTTTTGTTCTCCAGTAACAAACCTCAATGACCCAGAACTCATCCATTCACCTTAAGCCCCCCTATCCTTTCTCACTAGTTCTTCATGTGTGTTTATTATTCTGGTTAATCCTCTGCTTTACATTTTCTTCTGCAGAGGACTCTTGGAGTTGGAAAATTAGGTTTTTGTCAGTCATCACCCTATGCACAAAAAATAACAAACAGCTTCAGAGTTGGAGCTCACACAGCAGCTGACCTTTGGAGATGAGTTCTCTCCAGTCCCACAGCAGCATAACACTTCCACAGACATGGGACCAAGTCTGGCAGCCCAGATCAATACAAGGTTGGGATTGCCCATAATACAGATGTCCTTCCTGAGGAAGGGTGGGCAGGGAATCCTCACTTCTTGCCCTGGGTCTTAAGGAAGGTACTCTGTGTGTTCAAGGTGTGCTTTCATCAATAGTCAGAAATGTAGTGGAAAGGCCTGGGACAGGCCCACTTCTTCCCTTTCCAGTTCAGTGAGGCTGAAGCAAAACTGGTTCCTGTTTGGCTGGTTTTCTGTGCCTCATTCACAGTGAGGTGGAACAGGGGAGGAGAGGGTGTCAGCCCAACTTCCAGTGGACTTTAAAGTCCTCTCAGCCGTAGGGATCAAAGCAGGATGTGCCAGCTTGGAGGCTGAGCTCTTCTCTTGATCTTCATGGAAGCAGCTTCAGGACATGGATGTGACCCTCGAGCTGATGGGGAGAACAGAAGAGCCTGCAGGTGGCTGCAGTGGAAACAGGTGACACAGGTGGCAGAGCTGCCTGGATATCTTTTTCGCCCACGACCCAGTTCAAGAGTGAGAATAATAATGGAGAAAGCATTGTATGCTGGAAAAACGTGGGATTTGCAGGAGCTGACAGCAGAGCTGACAGTTGCTTCTGTCTCCTTTTGCAGTGGAGCAGCTGTAGGAGAAAGGGAGCCTGACACTGTCTGCTCTCAGCCTCAGCTGCTGCCAGTGTTTCCTCACTCTGGTCACTGAACACTCGAACTCTGGTCCTCCAACACCCTCTGTCCTGTCCCATTCAAAGTCCTTTGTCCCTGGGAAGAGCCCTTGTCTCTGCAGTGGCACATGGCTGCAGGTGTGTTGTTGGGCCACTGTTTAAACCTCAGTGAGGCTGCTGAAAGAAGTCCTGACCCACTTCTACTAAACTTGATTTCATTTTTTGTTGACTTAGTCACCAAGGACCAGCTTCCACATCCAAGTGGCCTAAGCTAGGCTGCTTCTGGGGAGCTCACTTCCTATGTGGAGGGATAAATAGTAAAATAAAACATTCCTGTACTGTTTTGTCTAGAGAACATTTAATTCTCCCTACAGTGTAATCTTCACACTACAGTCATACATAGAAGAAAAACAATTCAGCATTATCCCTGGTCTTTCTGCAACGTGACTATCAACATTTTCAGTTCAGCTGGGGAAAAGATCAACTTCCAGCTCTTCCTGGAAACCTGTGTTGGTGTCTTCCAGCCTTCCCATGCAAATGGTGATAAAGTGGTGGAAACACGGGGTCAGTGGGCAGAGAATGGTATGCACAGACCACTGTCTGGAGCAGCAGCTGCATCCTGTGGGCTGAGAACAACTAGCTGCTGACTTTAGATTGGCACTGGGGAGAGCCCCAGTGACCTGCTCATGACTTGTGGTGTTGCTGTAGGCAAATCACTTCCCTTCTGTCTCTCTGTTACCCAACTGAAAGAGCTCATGGAGAATTCAGTTCTTTTGGGCTGTAAAAATTAAAATGGATTAATGAATATTAGATGTTTCAGAAGCCTCTTTGGTTTCGGTCTTTGGGGTTTAGTCTTTGGTCCAGCAGGCTCTTGCAGTCAGACTGAGGCAAGAAGCACAGAGCATTATTTCTGTGTATGTTCATGCATCAGTCAAACTACAGACCCAGTAACTGTGATTAGTGCCATCTAAGCAGCAAACACTTCCACTCCTGACATGTTTTGGATTGAGAAAAACTTTCTCAGTTAAATACAGAAAGCTCCAGCTCTGCCTGTGTAGATGGGGGAACCTTGGTCATGTTTGGTTTCCTCTTCTGTACCTCTTGCTTTGGGTCCTTAAAAATATTGTCTCATTCTACATTTAAGGCAGCAAATGAACTTTGTTGTGGAACATAACCAGTCCCACTAAGAACCACCAAGCAGGTGTTGGTGATCTGCCTTCAGATTCATCAGTGAAGTTAGTGCTCCATCACATTCACTCCAGAGTGACAGAAGAGAGATGCTTCCCTGCTCTGTTCTTGCAGCAACACACCCACGTGCTGAGGGTCCATGTGATGCCTGATGAAGCTTTTGGTGAACTGAGTGAATCTTGGACTGGCTGCTTGTCTTGAGCTCTCTCAGCATCAAGTCTGTTAGTGCTGCTGTGCTTCATGTTTCTACATCCCAGGCAGCTCTCTCTGTGCTGACCAGAGGGCTTCAACAACCATTTGGAGTCTTCTAGTGGAAGCAGGAGATGCAGAAGCTATGGATGGAACCAGCAATTCAAGAAATCAGCTATAAAAAAAAATAAAATCTCTTCCTAGTGTCAATCTCCCACACATCAGAGGCTGTGGATTTAGTCTCACTTCTATGTAAAATAATCAAAATACAGTTTATAATGGCTTTGTAAACAAGAGCCTTTTGATTTCTAACCCCAGAGCTGCTATTACTAGAGTGTGATGTGTGAACCTTCTGTCTATTAATCCCTGGAAGATGCATGGCTTTGCAGTGATGTGACATTTGGCAGCCTGTGAATCAAACCATCACTGATTTCCTCATCCTCTGTCTTCACGTTTAGGCTGTAAATGGCTGTGTTAAATAGGTGAAATAAGTGTGGACAATAGGTATGAGAAGCCACCTGAGACAAACTGTGAAACAAAAGACTCTGTGTTCTCAGATGATGAAGAGAACAATTATGAATCCATGAACAAAAGGCCCAAAAAAAAGGATCAACCCCTTGAGGTACTTCCATATTGTCAAGGCTCCTCCTTCTGTGACACTCCTTGAATCTTCAACTGAAACAACATCTATCTTTGGCCTAAACTCACCAAGTCCAAACAACACATTTCTGTTTTTTAAAGGTTGGGTCTTGCTATGGGTTTTCTCATTTTTCTCCATGTGTGGATTTCCTTAAAGGAGTCTGAATTTGTGCCTATGGAGAAATTAGTTATACAGGGTTTGGGCAGGTGCAGTCCTTTTTGGTGGGTTGTCCTGTCTCTGAGGGCTCTTACCAAAGTCTGGGCTGCTCTGTAGGAAGATGCAGCCTCTCCAGCTATTCCCAGAGCTGTCCAGTGGCCTCCTCCTAAAGGAGGCAGAGCTGATCATCCCCAATTTGAGAGTCTACTCTGAAATTAATGGTGACTTTGCTTGAAGAGCCATGTGGCTTCCCAAAGAGCAGCCTTCTCCCAGGCTGCAGGAGCCACTGCTCTTGTTGTCCAGCTGTGCCCCAGGGCTCCTGGTTTACAGTGACTCTGAGCCAGCAGCGATTCAGGTGTGGTGCAGGATCCCTGACTGCATGCACAGCAGCTTTCCTCCTCAGCTCTGCTCCAGCCAGATCTCCTGTGCTGTTAGGGATTCACTATGGGGGCTTGGGGTAGGATTTCAGGCTTGGAAGATGGAGTGAAGTGTTGGATTAATCCCATCTCTGCAAGAAACTACTTTGGTTTATGGTCAAGCTAGAAAAAAAATTGAGATTTAAGTGGAGTCTAAATAAAACCTCACAGTGCTGCAGTTCCTTATCTACATGAATATTTATACCTTGCTGCATTGTGGGAATGCAGAAATACGGTATGGTCTTGGGTTTGAAAGCCCTTAAGAATAGAAATTATAAAATCCTCACTTGTGAATGAAAAGATTTTCAGAGCCTTATGGGTAAATGGATTGATGCTGTTAAAGAAAACAAGGCTTTGGATATTTATGTAAATGGAGTAGAAGAGCCTACCAGGCCTTGCAATGTGACATTAAGCTGTGACAGGGCTCCACACTGAGAATTGGTGCTGCTTTACAGCATCTGATAACCATTTCTTGTTGTGAAGCTCACGAGACAGTGCCATGGCAGAAGTAGGCACTGCAGATTAGGGTTTTTTCTTTTGTTTGTTTGCTATTCTAATTTCTGTCTCAGTCTGGAGAACAGGGTTAATCACAGAAAACCAATTCCATGGAGTTGGTCTGCCTCCTCCTGGGCATTCAGGGCTCCTTGTTAAAGCTCTGTGTGTCAGTTGACTTTAAGGCAGAATTCCAATAGTTGGTTTCTAAAATAATTTCGACTGTTTGTGTCTGGCCTGTATCCCAAGCAGGAGGCTGATTTTAAAAACAGTTCTGCCTTGTGAGAATAACAGGCCCAGTGTGATTCATCTTGGAGACCCCTTCAGCTTTGTAATGCCCATGAGCTCTACTCTCAGAGGGGCTGTGGAAGGGTTGGGCAGTGCAGGATGGGCTGTGAGACACCAGAGCTGGCTCCCTGCCACCAATCTGATCTCTTGATCCATGAGCTGCTGTAAATGGCACCAGTTTGACCTGGCTCTTTCAACTGTAGTGTTATTAGCAGTCTTTAGCCACACCTCCTAACCAAGCACCAGAGGGGAAAGTGTTGGTGTAACCTGACTAAAGGACTACAACAGGTTTCTTAAAGAGGTTAGTCCTCAGCTGGTCATTCATTAATGATCTTCAGGGCTAAGATCTGCTTCTCCATTACTTGGTGCCTGGAATGGGATCCTTGTCAGAGAGGTCCCACAAAGATGGGTGAGTTGTAAGGAAAGAAAAGTGGTTTCCTGTTATGCCACTGAAGTTTTCTCTTGCTTTTCTGCAGGCACCGCCTAGGACCCTTAGACCTCGCTTCAGGAAGAAAAGTACCTCGTCCTCTGCCACTGAAACAATGTGAGTGCAATGAGCCAATAGCACCAAGATCCACAGAATGTCTCTCTTCTGCCTTAAAGAGCTACTTGTTAATAATGTAGGAAACAGCAGTGGGATGGATGTGCTTTGATGTACAGCATTGTAGACATGGCCTGTCTCTCTTCTCCCTCCGTATTCTTCTGTAACACACTGCTCGTGGGTCGGACAGTCTGGCAGACACCTGCAGGTGAGGGGTCCTGGTTTGGTTTGCAGAGCACACACCCACCCTCACTGTCCATGTACAATTTCATTTGTGTCTGCATAGCTCTTGCTCTGTGAATGCACAGCAGAAACGACAACGATCAGTTACTCATGATGATACATTGACGGTGTATTTATTTATGGCTTTATCATTGATGAAGTGGATTTGCAGAACCCATGGATTTCTCTTCCCTCCTTTCCTCCTCAAGACTGTGAATGATGTAACAGATGTCAAAGTACTTTGACTGTACAAAATGTCCAAGATTCCTTAGCAAAAGCTGAGCTGCGACTGCGTTTCTGTTTCTGCAAGTAAATCATGTGTTCTGAGAAAATCATTGTGCTAAACCCACAGAGACAGAACCACTTACAGAGGATGAGGAAGAGACGTGCAAGAGAAAATAAATGGAGTCTTAATTTTGATCAGCCTGAGCCAGGAGAGTATTTTGTGGAAAATGATGGCGGGTTGAAGAACTAGATCCCACTGCTTGTGGCAAATGTTCTACTGCCAGTTTTGAAGTGTGAGCAAGCCAGGCTTGTGCCAGCTGCAGCACCAGAAGTTAGAATCGCTTTAGTGATGCATTTCCAGGGGAAAACAAATCTTTCTACCCTGCTGCAACAGCGCCTGTCTCAGCACTCTGCTCTCCTGGTGAGGGGCTGCTTTTCTCCTTGCATGAGCAGAGCAGGGTGCTGGGTCTGAGCTGCTTTTTGAAACCCGGAGTTTCTCCTGTAGTGTGGAGTTTGGGTAAACCATGAGAACCAGATGGAGTGGTGTATTTGTATCCCTATATAATTGAGAAATACAAAAGAAGAGGAAGACATGGTAGGGTTTGTGTATTTGTGCTTCAAGTTGGTGTCTCTTGTAAGTGTTGAGCATGTGAGATTCACACATAATTTAATTACGTGGCCCTTTGTGTTTGCTCTTGGACCTGTCACATAGACTAGAAAAGCCTTTAGCATTACGTAGGACGTGCCATCACCAGTGGATCAGCACACAGGCTCCATGGTGAACACTGTTCATGTAGGTCGGGTGCAGCAGCCCAGGATGCCAACAGCCAGCTGGAACATGTCAGGCTCAAAGATTACTCTGAAGTGGCCTTTGAAATCTTTTCTCTGCAGAGAATCAATATTCCAGCTGCCCCTGTCTGGTGGATCTCTGAAGTCTCCCCCACAGCTTCCTGCATGTGTGGGGAATAAATAAATAAACTATGTGCACACACAAATGTTTATCTGACCGGGCTAGGAAATGGAAAAAGCCAGCAGGTTATTTCCTGTGTCTGCCACAGTATTTGGCCTCATTACCTGAGAATTTTACTTCCTTTACATGTGCTGATTCAGTCATATTTTGCAACATGTGAGAAGCAAAAGTTCTTCTGAAAGTGAATTAAAAAAAACAACAAACCTGTCTAAACAGCACTTACAGAAGAGTCAGTCCTTGGAAGATACTCAGCAAAAGCTTTGAGGAGCTAAGCTTCTATATTTTGTTTTTAAGCAGCTTTAGAGTTTATTTTTTATTTTTGCAAACATTAAAAAGAAATAAAAAAACTGCCTGCACTGTTAGCAGAAAATAAAATCCTGTTGCAAGCAAGCCATGTTTCCCTGCTATGCAATGGGCTGCTGTAAGATAAAAAAGAAGCTGACAAGTTTGCACTCAATTATGCCAAATAACCCCAACAACATAGAGCTGCATAACATCTGACAAGTTCTAATCTCAGACACGCTGTTATTAACATTGATTCTCACTAAAACTATTAAATGTGCGTCTAATCTGCTGTTTTACTGTAAACTTGACTGTTTAGCATTTCTTAAGTGCTGAGGTGAAGTGTTGACAAGGGAGTTGCCTTATATCTCTCAAAACATTCACTGTATAAATGAGAAAAATAAACCTTTTCATATCTCTGGCAAAAATGTATTAATTTATCAACAGAGCTGTATATTTGTGTATAGATAGACAGACATGTGAATGCCTGACCACGTGCACTTGTGCTCTAAGTGTTCTGTACAGACGAGAACGGCCACTCGCTTTTGATTCCTCATCTTCCTCACACAGGTTGTTTACAGGTCTTTCCCCAAGTCTGTCATTTCACCCGTTGGCTACGAGCCTTCATTGGGAATAAACACCACCCCGTGAAGTCTTTTGTTCCAGTTTTTTTCCTCTGGAGCCAAGGAACAAGCCCGATTCGGCGAGTCGCCTTCCTGCGCTGCTGCTGACCCCTCCTGGCAACCCAGGGTGTGCAGGGCCCAGGCATGGAGAGGATGGATGGATGGATGGATGGATGGATGGATGGATGGATGGATGGATGGATGGATGGATGGATGGATGGATGGATGGATGGATGGATGGATGGATGGATGGATGGATGGAGGCTTCCTAGGTGTCTGTGGGCAGGGAGCAGTTCCCAGCTTCCTGAAAGCTCCAGCTCTGAGGGTACAGGCCTGCTGACCACTTCAGATCTTCCCTCCTTAAAATAAAGCAATCTTTCAGCTGATGATTTTAAAAGCCATACATCTGCTGTAGCTAAAAAAAGCCCAATTTGGGGACCTTTCAGGCCACTGGCCCCTACCATCAGTCCTGTAGGGCTGGCAGGCACCTCCTGATGTCTGAGAGAGGGCTGGGAGTGTGGAACCCTGAAGGCTCAAAGCTCCAGTAAAATGTCCATTATTTTGAGCAAGTAAAATTCAATCTGAGGGGAAGGAAACTGCAGCTGAAGATGGGTCTGTGGTAGACAGGCCTGTGAATTACCTCACCAATTTACCATAAATCCACTCAAGTTAAAAAGAGAGTAAGTTTAGAGCAGCCCAGGGGAGCCCCCTGTGCCTCCTCTCCTGCCATAGGGGCCAGTGGTCAGCGCAGCTCCAGCGGTCGCCAGCTGCTCAATCAGGATCACACCAAACCCAAGACAGACTTCACATGTGTCCCTGTCACCCTGGAATGAACCCCATGCCAGCCTAAACTGTGGAAGTGCAAACCCAGCCCAGAAGGAAAGGGAATTCGGGTAACTTATTCCTGCTGGGAAGGCAAAAAGCCGCTTGGAGAGAGATGGTGCTCCTCACGTAAACAACCTGCTGCCTTGGCTGCTCTCTGACGTGCCCCCATGTCGTGATGAACCCTCGTAGTCGTGACAGAGTGCTTGTTACCCACAGTCTCCTTTTTGCTCTTAGTTTCGGGTGCCCTTTTTGCATCCAGCACCGTATTTGAACTAGCAGAGAACACTGCGTTGGGATTTGCGTTTAGACAAACTATTTAAGGCTCATAATTGTGCACTTGGTGTGTGATTTCTTTCCTGTGATGGGTAGAAAAGGTCTGTGGTGCAATGGTACACTTGATGCCTCACAAGGACAACAGTATTCCAAAGGTTGATGTTTTGCTGGTTTTGTTATACTGCTTGATACACATCCTGAATAAAGTCTTAATCTTTTCTTTATCAAAGAAAAAAAAAAAAAGAATAAAACATCTTTAGTCTGTTCACTGTATCTGGCAGGCCAGAATAATTTCCTTTGATGGCTGTATTATTTTTATCTCAATTCTGGCTGACTGTATATAGATGTATTCACTAAGTGCTGCATGTCCTTCAGAACTTTCTGTATTATGAACTGGAAAAAGAACAAAATACAGCTACTGAACACTCTGAGTAACTAGTGAATTCATTGAAATGCTACAGCCTTGTACAGCAAAACCCTCTTGCTACATAGGCAGCTCTGGGGATGATAACCAGGGCCCAATAATGGGTTAATTATTAGGGAATGTTTTGAACAAATGCTTTTCACACACTTTCTGAAGTAAATCTCTGATGTATCCTTAGCAAAACC
>VYZS01053500.1:8049-28736 GCA_013400695.1 Neodrepanis coruscans | reverse complement strand
CCCTGGGCCTTCTATTTTGCCTTACTACCCGCGCTACCCCAAAAGAATGTTAAACATAGCTGCTGTGACAATGGAGTTAAGCTGTGCTGAAGTACCTCTTTATGTAAGTCCTACAACACTAGTCTTCTGCCCGGAGAGTCACTTTCTTTTGGGTAACAGCTCACTCAGAAGCAGAGTGTTTTTTCTGAGACTGGAGGTGGTTGAATTTTACTGTCTGATCCAGGGATGTCTGGAGGTGATAGTTTTCAGTACGGTGACTCAGCTCTTTGAAGGAAGTTTAAAATTGTTTCGCTTTTGTGATCATTATTTTCTTCTCCTTAAGTAGTCTCAGTAGAAATTTGTAATTAAATGGAATTTTCCACAGGAAAAATCAAAGTGGTCAAAAGGTAGGAAGTAATCTCTTCTTTCCAGCCTCTATGGAAGCATAGGTTTTGTTCATTGCAAGAAAGGGAGAGATCTGCTCTAATGATGGGTTCAAAATGAGGATGTTTTTTGCACTGTATTTAAACAGACTTAACATTTATATCCAGTAGATTTTACACTCTTCTTTATTCTGAGAATGGGTTTCCTGAGAGGCTTGTATTTCATGTCAAATTATCTGAGAATAAGTGCAGCTTTGTGTTTATAATACACCTTTTCAAAGATTATATGCAATGTACTCTATCGACTCACTGTGGGCAGCTGTTATACAGCTGGAGCATGCATCCACATGGTTCTGTTAATTCAAACTGTCAGACTTTATCAAGACAGAATTTCTTTGCAATTCTAAAATAGTATGTGTAAAGTTGGCCAAATGATGGCCGTTCTTTTTTTGTAACTTAAGAGGGAATATTTTCAGAAAGCTGAATAATATAATTCTTTTGAAATATAATTTGAAAATACTCTGTGTAATTACTCCATTTTGAAAATGCGTTATTTTGATATACTTCTTCTTATATGTAATTTTTGTTACGGCAGTATATTAAAAGCTAATTACGGCAGACATCAATGCCATAATTTGAAAAATAAATGATAATGAAACAGAAAATTAAATATTTGACACACATGTTTTCAGTTAATTTGAGGAGCCTGTTTCTGGCTTCTATACAGAAATTACCATTAGCCACAGTATAAAATGACTCCTTATAAACCAGTTTAATTTCCAAGATTGACTAGCCAAGGATAACCCAAAACTTCATACATGTAGTTTCTTCTTTTGACACTGATAATACATGATGTAACTATGTTGAACTTGAATGTAAGTAGCTTTTGCCCTCCTAAATTATGCTTTTTTTAACAGATAAAAATAAAATTATGTTTAGCCAATTCTTTCTGTAAGAAGAGCGGCAAGCTGATTCTTTTCATTTCATAATGTACTAAACACAGTAAATGGAGTAAGACCATGGTAACTTCAGGCTGACACTAGTCTTACTGTAGAGGAAAAAAAGGCTGTTCATGGAAGGTGAAAGATAAAAACAAAATAGTTGATTAAGTACTCTTCAGCTGTTAAAGAATTTTTGTGTGGCAGTTGTTCCTTTTATTGAAAGCAATTTCTAGTGTGACGAAACAAATCTTCCTCATGGAAAATCATTCCTTCTATTTAGTGGTAAGTGGCTCTTTTTTGTTTGTTTTAAAGAAATGTTATTGATTACCAATTTGGATGTTTGACATTGGCAAAGAAACACCTTGCTGCCGTGGGGCAAACATGATGTGGGAGTAGGCAGCTTTCAAGAGTAGAAGATAAGTGCTCTCAGAAGTTTGTAGATTATTCTCTGCTGGGAGCCTGATGATTGTTTCCCATGGGAGCAATAGAAAGGAATAAAAAGATACTAAGCCACACAGGATATCCACAGCAGTTTCCTGTAGACATCGAAGGAACCTCATCTCCCAAGGAGATGCTGCTAGACATTATGTGTCTGTCTTTCCAAAGGAAATTTTGGGTGTTAATTCTTTGTGAAGAGGCAGAAACACAGGCTCCTAGCTTCAAGACTCTAAATCTCTTGGAAAATAAAAGCTTCCAGTTGCTTCTATTCTGTATAGTGCTTGCTATTCTCAAATTGTACTTTCAAAAGATATCACATACTCATGTGTACAACCACCAGAGCTGGCTAAAAGTGCTTGAGGTCAAAGCTTAATTAACTTCTCTTGTGTTCTGTTAGACAAAGTCTTCCTCTTAAGTCTCTCTGCTTGTATGTATTTGGGAGTGGTTTTGTTTTTGACAGTGTTACAGTTTCCTTGTTAAAGCACAAGTGCTAAGGAGGGACGGGTGCTTAATTCTGATATATGGAAGTATTCCTACAGTGAGTTCATCAGCTTCTCCTCAGAATGGGTTGAGAAAGGCAGAGAGTATGATGTAGTGCCAGGTTGCTTAGCAGATGCTAAGATGAGTGTGTGTAGACTTCTCGACTTTCAATAAGCTCAGTGATGGTCTTTGCCTGGGCTGGGTCTGTAAAGTGCCAGACATGAAATTTTGTAGGGTTTCTGTTTACCTTAATTTTTCCGTCCAGCATGTTTCCTCTTTACAGAGTTTGCATGGTCATGCATGTTTACTGCTTCTCCAGCCATGTTTTTTGGGTTGGTGACTTGCTCTGCTTGGTGTGATGTCGGCCTAATGTTCTGTATTTTAGAAGCCTGTGTTTTCCATCACTGTAATAGTGTCAGTACCTGGTAATCTTTGTAGTGTACTATTTCTCACAATGCTTTTTTTGTAGTCAGGAGTGTTGTGTAACTTTGTTTACAAGCAAGGTCTGAGGTAATGTAAGGGCAGCGAGTGTAAGAAAGGTGTGGTGAAACAAAATCCCATTCAGGTTTCTCAGATCCTAACCTAGGATGCTAGGACAGGGAAGCATTCTTCCTTGGTAAGATTTTTAGAAGTAAAATATACCTGTATGAAGAATATTTTTCTGCACCGTAGTTTGCTTTACTTTGACAGCAAGTGAAAGCTGCTTCTAATTTAGTTTGCTCTTGGCATGCCCTATCAGGGAAGTTCCAAAGAAAGGAGGCAGCTGCTTTTGCTGAAGACAGAGAGGAGGAGATGCTTATAGGCTGCATTCACAGCCCTCTCCTCTCTGAGCATAAATGGGAACCAGAGGAACCATGTCTTGACCTTCATTCCCTCTTCCTGCAGTGAAGTGTGACTGAGGCCTGGAGTTGTTTCTGTGAGGGTTTGGAGCACCTGAGGCAGTGTGTTCTGAATTCATATACTAGTTCATATGCACGTGCAAACATGGGTCCATCCATGCCAGCATCTCCCTTCACCATTGCACTGCCAAAACTCAGGTAGAAGCGAAGGAGGAGGAGTAAGTGCAGCCTGATGTTGGCGGTTGTCCTTCAAGGTGGCCTTGCTCTGAGCAACTTGAGATGACAGTGTAGCTTTCCTGCTGCCTCCATATTAACTGGTGATACAAGACTTTGGTTCCAGTAAGAGACAATAGGACTGTGAATTGGTGATTAAGTGCTGATGTGGGCAAGACAGTCTGATCACGTTTTTATCATATGCAATGTGCCTGTAACCTCTCCCTACAAAGGCATGTGTGTATTACAGCCTCAGTTAATTGTCCCTTAGATCCACACTGTTTTATTTCCTCCTATCATTAAGCAACAATTTTGAAGTTTTTTTTATCTTTTGTTATTTTTTTCACAGGTCATACCCTCTCTGCGTCAGTTTTTGGGCAAACACCTGGGCTACAACCAGGTTCATTAGCATCTTCACTAATTTCTTAATCTATGATCTTGTGGTATGTCAAGGATGAACTGCCATTATACCCTAGGACTCAGTGGAAAATCTGACTACTGATTCACAAGTATCATGGCTGTAGAAGGAGTTTGAGTAAGACACAGAGAGGAGAAAGTGAAATGAAGAATGTATTTCATACCCGAGGGGTGCAGAAGATAACAGCAAATTCCTGGTGTGATTATTAATGTTCTTGAAAGCAAAGCCTGCTATACTGTTGGGCTACCATCTGTCTGGGTTCCTGTAGATGAGAAACATGGTGAAACAGAATTAATTCTAAAATTATTTAGATGATAAATAACCTAATTTTAGTATCCATAAAAAAAAGACACTGGCCAAGGGATGAAGCAAGGGGGCTCTGTTCAGCCAGCTGCCACCCTGCCTTGTCCCATTGCTGGCTTTCATGCTCTCCCGTTGAATTAATCCTGGCACTGTTGTTCTGTCAGTACACTTGGCAGCAGTGACATGGGAAGGGGAAAATAATTGCAAAATTCCACAATGGACATCTGCATAAACTACTTCCAGGTCAGCTTCAGAATACCCATGGCTGTTGTACTGTTGCCATCAGGGCCGAGATAAGAAGCGAGACAGGCACGCAGTGCAGGGAGAGAGCAGCTTTACTAGGGATGTCCGATGATCCAAAGAGGAAATTCATAACAATCTCTCCATTTTTATAACTTCCAGTGCCCACCCATTATACCTATCCAACTAAATTCTATCTTACTATTATGCTCCTCAAACACCCAACAAGATGGTCCCTTATTACCTATTCCCACTCCCCGTTCAGCCCCTGCCAGGCCTAGAAGCCCAGCTCTTATGTTTGGACTTCACTGCCTCTTTATCTATACAGAAGAATGCAAACATGTGAAGGACAGGCTGTTTTCTACCCTTAATATTCTAAGTTACTCAGCCACCCAGCTATAGTGAATTCTCAAATCTGAAGCATACTCCTTAAGGTATCAGTACAGTGGAGAAAATTAAAAAGTTTCAGATTAGGAGTCAAAGTCATTTTGTAAAGATCAGAATGCAAAAGGCAGTAGAAATTTCAAATCAAAAAGAGGATTTTAATACATACACAGACATTGAAATATTTGGTACTCTGTCAGCAAATTTTAGTTGTTTGGGCTGTTGTTATTACAAAGGTGACAGTCTTCCATAGTGCTTTGTGTTGGTTCAAGCTGAGGGCAGGATTAGAGTGCACTGTGATATACATGCAGTCTTGGATGCCTCTAAATTCTTCAGTTCTGCACTTAACTCTGTACAAAAGGTGATTAAATAAACAGGGCTTTATTACTGCTGTAGCAGTGTGTCTGGGAATAATTTGAACATATCTGCTGAAAAAAGTTGAGAGGTTTATACACAAGCAGAGGGACTCTGAAAGCACTTGGAGAGACAGTTAAAAAGATATGAATTATCTTGTTTGACAGGAAGAAATTCCAAATGTTTTTTTCTAAAATAAGTTGTCTGTATGCCTAGTGCTAGAGTGACAAATAAGCAGTGACTATTTCCTTCTTCACAAAGCAGGAGGGAAACAGAATTAAGACAAATAATGTACCAATGTTATTCTGTTTTCTGAATGATTGAAATTCAAACACAGTTCCGTCATACTTTTGCATGATTTGAGTAGGAAGTGGCAGTAAGACTTATGTTTTGACTCTAAAGTGAGTAGTTGATTGTCTACCTTGCCAAGCTGTTTGCCCAGTTCCTCTGTGCCGAACTAAGAATTGATGGGGAAAGAGAGGTGGAAAGGGATAGTTTTCTATGATTGGGTACAGCTTTTGTATTTGCTACTCTTGCCAGGTGTTCTAGTCAGTGTCTTCTAGTCAGCCCTCTATGGCTGGACAATTTCTAGCCTGTCTTGTTCATTCTGTGCTTTCATGTTCTTTCCTGTTGAAGTAGGCTTGGGCATAATTCTAAGTCAGTCTGTTTATTCAGCCAGGCTGAAATCACTGAAATCACTTAATGGTAGTTTCGTAACAAAAAAAATTGTGGTTTAAAATGTAAATGTGTGAGTAAATGGCTGGCCTCTGTTTGGATGCAGACTTGGTGCCAGAATGAGACTGAGGAAATATGTTTGAAAAAATGGGATCTATATTAAAAGACATGAAGGAAGAGAACAGGTGCTTTAAAGCATGTCCATCAGCAAGCAGATAACTTTTGTTCCCATGTTGTATTATTTTTTTTCTGTTTTTTGTTTTCCTGTTCAGTCCTTAAATTGGGATTTTTCTGGGCATGAACTTTTTGTTTACATGTATTTGTGGAGTGTCTGCAACAGCAGAGCCCTGATATCCCATCAGACTTCAAAACAATAAGCAATCCAATTTGTGTATTTTAAATCAAGTGAAAGAGATAACTCCTTTTCTTTTTAGTCAATGGTTGCATGTCAGAAGGGATGCTCATTTTCTATTGATATGCCTTATTGCAGAAGTTTTCTGACCTGTGTATGTTAACAGCTTATCCCCAAGCTTTTTAATTCCTCTGTATTATTTCTTGCACAGACATAAATTGTGTTGACAGAAAAAGACTGAATGATATTTTTAACAACCAACCATCAAGAATGTTAATATATATTTTGGCACTGGGTTTGAAAAATGTTTGTTTTTCTTCTCCCTTGTCCCTCCCCCTCTCTTTCTGGTAAAGGAATTCAGGATATTTTTATTTTTGTCCAGAATTAAAAGATATCCCATTCTCCTGAAGTATTTACTTTGCCGTTATGAGAGACTGAAAACTTTTCTCCATCTTACCTGTTGTCACAGTTTGATGATGGGCTAAATACAGCTTTAAGACTGGTGGTGACAAGTTAACAAAATGGTGTCAATTTGATGCAAACTTGCTCTGTGATTCAGATTGTTTAAAAACACTGGTAGATTAATTCTGCACCAGCAGTTAGATCCAAGACTATCTCTTATCCTGCTGCTGACATACTGCAGGCATAAAAATCACAAAGCCAGCATAAGCTCTGTATCATGTGCTCTTACTAATTCAGCAAAACTGAGATTGTGTTCCCAGGTCTCGCATGGGTCAGGTTAGTGTGGCTGTATGTTGCTCACGGAGATGAGTAAATGCTCTTGCTGCCAGCTGTACCTTAAATTGAGCAAAGGGCTGACCGAGAGGGTTATACAGACGAAACAGGATTGAAGAGGACAGTTTTTTTGGAGAAGATAATGCCACAGAAAATAGGAACCTGGGAAGCATCTGAGCATATTGCACATGCACTGAATGGAATGTGTCAATAGGTCTATTACCTGTTTCTTGTTAAAATGGGTAATATTAAAGGCAACTTAGCATATAGTGGAATAGCAAAGGGACTTGCAGACATATGTGTGTTATTTCCCATTACTGTGTTTCTTCTTTTTAGAGGAAGTATATTTAGTTTTGCAGTAAATGAGTAGTATTTTTTATTTTAAATGCTTTTTTTCCTTTTTTCCCCCCTTTCCTTTATTTTTTTTTAATTATTCTGTTGGATTCTAATTCCTTTACCTGAAGGCAAATCTTGCAGTTCTCAACAAAAAAAAAAATAATTTCTGCCTGTATCTTGAAGAGAATTAATCTACATTGAGATTAGTGAGGAGAAGGAAGGTGTAAGTATTGGCTTCGGGAAAATGCCTGTGCATGCAATTTCAGAAACTCCCAATACAGCAGATGTATTTCAGTTTGTCACTGAGGGAGGAGTCTTGCAATAAGCTTGACTGAAAACACAAAAGTTTTGAGGTTTATCTCCTATTAAATCCCAGTGGAATAAACCACAAACCTTCACCTCTCCCCTTCAAAACAAATTAAAAAAATCCAGCTCCAAAGTAATCAACAGGCTAGAGCTCAGCTTGTTCCTGAAAACAGTTGTGCAGTAACGGAGGCTGTGCCGAATTATTTAATGTGACCTTCTGGCTTGTTGCTGGCCATTTTGTATCACTTGGATATCCTCTTATCAAGACCAAATATTTGTTAGGCCCTTAGAAGCACGAAGTATGTACCAGCTGCAGAAGTGGGGAGAGGCCAGACAGGGATTATTTAGGTGGGAAGAAGTTCCCAGTGCTGTGTGTTAGGGGACTGTGTGAGGGGTGCTTTCAAACAGGGTGGGCAAAATTCATCTTTGAGGAGTAACTTGGGCACTGTTGATCCTGCCTAGAGACAGGGGAGTCAGCTAGTTAACTTCTCAGGATCTCTTCTCTCTTTCATGTTTTTCTTTGCTTGGAGTGTACTTTTGTCACTGGTTTGGGTGTAACAGAGTGCTTAATTTTTTTCCAGGTTGTATGGGCTACTTAACAGTAAAAAGGTGGCTATAGATTCTACCAACACTTACTTTTCCTTTCAAAATGGTACTTCATCTACACCAATGTGAGGGACTTGCTGATATCTCTTGTCAAAAGAGAGCAGATTGTCCATCTTCACTACAAAGTTTCTCTGTTAGTCCTTTTCTCCTCAAGGCTGTGCTGGGATCTTACTAGAAGCATTCTTCAGATTATATTCACCTGGTCACTGGACACTTTTTTTCCCATTCTTTTGACAAGAACAGAAAGCTGCCTCAGCTGCTAGTCAGTGGACTTTCCATCACCTGTGGGGGTGATGCTTCTTACTTGTACCTGGAGATGTCTGTGCAAATGCATCCTCTGCACTTCTGAAAAAGCTGCCTGATGCTGAAGAAGTACCTACACGTAGTAGGGGCACAAAGCTAATGTTTTTTGGAGAAACTGCAGTGGTGCATTTCTTATGTGTGGTCAGTGTCTTGTCCAGAGTTTCAGGGGCTGAAGACCAGCTCTTTACCTTGTGTAAAGGAGAGCTTTGTGTGCTTTGCAGTGTAAATCAGTAAAGAGGACTGGCTGGCTCTTCTCAAAGCAACTCTATTTGTATATTTGATTTTTATAGAGGTAGAAACTAACTCTTGCTCAGCCACAGGTTTAGTGTCTTTAGAGTTGGTCCAGTGGCTCTCTTAACACTCATGTAGCTGCACCCTCCGCTCCCCAATCCTGCATACTTTTTTGTTTTTTATTTCAAGGATTAGAGTGACAATCTTGGCTCTCATTAAATCAATGGCAAAATTCCTCTTGGCTGCAATGAACTGAGGGTTTCTCCCATGCTCTTCTTTTTCTGTACAATTTCTGGTATCTTTTTCCAGTCAGAGCTGCTGACAGCTGTTCTGCTGTTACAGGTCTGAATGGTGTTTGAGGGATCTCCAGTTCCTGTATGGCCTCATTGTGGTTCTGTAGAGCTGAATACTTGTTTTGAGCCACGCAGGTATAAAGAGAATGGCTGGTTGGTCTCAGGAAGTGTCCTTTGACTTTAAAATTTGCTTCTTCTACAGGTCCATCAGAATAAACACAGAGTGAACTTGAGGACAAAAAACCTTCCCCAGCATCTATCCGAGAAACTATCTGTGGCCAATGAGTGTGTTTATTTGCTGAGATAGTAAAGTGGCACATTCTTCCCCTTGCTTTGAGTAAGTGGGGACTGAACTATATAAGATCCTGCAAAGGATCTGTCTAAGATCTGTCTAAGGAACTATCTAGGATCCTGCAAAGACCCTGCAAAGCTTGCTTTAGCATACCTACTCATAGAAATAAACACTAAGTCTGTTCTATTTTCCCAAGTTCACAAGGATATAAATAAGCTTATTAAGGAGAGGAGAGAATTGAGAGAGAGTTTGGACTGTTGTTAAACAAATGAATGTGTGAAAATGGTGTCAAAGACAGCTAGCAACTGGTACATTGTCAGGAATCTGGTCCAGCAAAGTCCTCTGGGTCCAGTCCATGTTCTCACAGCTGCCTTGTTTTCAGTCCACCTGTCCAGTTTTCCAAAGATGAGGCTCTACTGTGACTTATCTAGTTTGTGTTTTGGTATTTAGAAGATAAGTGTTAAGCCTAATTTTTGTATTTAGAAATGCAGACGAAATATGCTATTTGGTATGTGTTTCCAGCTTCAGTGTCTGGAGCAAATTCAGAACAAACACCACTCTGTAGGACGACAGTCTTTCCGTTTCGGGTAGTGTGCATATTGTAATTTATTTCTGCCGGTTTTGCTCTTTTGTATCAATACACGAATAAGGGCTTAATTACCTACTTTCAAATGCCAATAACTGTAATTTTAGTTTCTTCATGCTTTAGTAATAGGTCAGTGCCAGAGTTTTTTTGCAGATTTGGAAAGGAACTGTGGTCATGCCTTGCAGAATGAGTTGGGAAGCAGTGAAGAAGTACTTCTCCCAGATGAGGTGAAAGTGTTGCTATACAAATGGTTTTTTTTGTGAGTAGGAATTTCTTACTGAACTCCTAGAAAAGTGTTTCACTATTTTTTATGTAGACTATTTAGTTGTATATTTTGAATGAGAGCATAGGTTGAGCACTCTGTCTCTGCCAAGAAGCAAAGGGATATCATCTCAAAAAAACCTCTGGGAAAGCCTTTTGAAGCAGAGAGACATTTCTTTGGTGGAAGACACCAAAGAAATGCACCCCCTTGCAAGATCCAGTTTACTTCCTCCTTCTTGTCAAGAAAGGAGGAGGAAGATGGAGCTGGAATTGCTCCCACTTCTGTCACTCTTCAAGTTCATTTGTCTGCAGAAAAAAGGTCTGTTTAGGTAGTTCTTGCTGCAACCTGTTTCCTGGGCTGGACTTTTCTGAGGGACCCAGGGTGTAAATGCTTCTGCAGGGTTTTGGTATAAAACTTGCATAATTTTCTCCAAGTATTTTTTTACCTAGGAGTTTTCTAGAGTGGACTGCAGGTGATCTTTGTTTGAAGAAAAAAGAAGTAATTAAGTAGTTCCAGTACCATATTTGGCTTCACAGAGACAATTTGAACAGTAAACTGGTCCATGTTTTACTAGTGGCAGCAAGGAGAAATATAATGGAATTGAGCAACATGAAACAAGAACATCTGAAGACAGGATGAATGTGAGATCAAATGGAAAGTGCTGGAGACAAGAATAGGAGTTTTCATGAAGTAACTGTTTCTGATGTCAGCTGTGGTAACCATGCAACATCAAAAAAGGTGTATTTTAATATTCCACTCTTACTTTCTCCATTAGCTCTGATTCATCTCTTGCAATACAGGGTTTAACCCCCTTTCTGGATCACTTAATTCTTTAGCCAGATACAAACTAACTCCCAATTTGTCTGCCTTATGTAAAATCTTTGCTTAAATGACCGTGAATTTCTTCTTCTGGAGTGTTGTAAAGACTAAGCTATATAAAATTTGTTTTTTACAATGCATACATGACCTTTCTGCTCCATCTTTTCCCCTCTTGATTTTTTCCTTCACCTGTTATAAGACAAGGATTTATGAAATTCTCCCTCATATCTGTACATTATGTAATGCTGTTAAAGATTTTTCTATATCCTCAATGCGTCTAAATTACCGTTTTCTAGAAAGAAGCAGTATAAGCCAATGGCTGCAATTTGGGCTTGAATTTTTATTTTCCCAAGAGTAGGCTTATGAAGTGAGAAATTTTCCCACAGGATTATTTCCCTTGTTTCACAGAGTTAGGGCAAAGAAAACATGAAAGATGTCTGGCTGTGTAGTCCCTCAGACTCAGTAATTCAGACGGTGTAGAGATGGTTTGGGAGTTGTGGCCGTAAGTGTCTGTGTGGAAAAAATTCTGCTGTGCTCCTGTGCACCAGGCAGCTGTCACCTTAGGACTCACTGGAGCAGCCTGTGGAGTATCTTCAGGGACTTACCCTGTTCCTATCTTGTCAAAATATCTATTCACATTATTACTCAACAAACCAAAACAGTTATTTGCAACTAACATAAAAAGATCTTTGAAAATATGATAAATTAATAACAACAGTAATAACAGCAGCAACAACAATAACAATACATTCTGGTTATAATAGAGCAAAACTTGAAGAGAAATAGGAGAAAACACTTGGCAGTTATAATACACTTCAGGCTACCAAAAAAGAGGTGAATTATCAGTTTCTGGGGATGGCAGGCATGTTTGCTCTTGATATTGAACTCATAATATTGTTCATATCTGTCCTTATAGGAACAATTCTATCTGAGGAAGATCTTGTGCTTGAAACTAGTTTTTGCCTCTTCACCCCAGTTCATTAGTCTTGCCTGTATTTAAGAGGAAAACAAATGCAGGATTTGCACTGTTATGAGTGACGAGGAAGATGTCCTTGGGGAAGGCAGGCTAAGATATGGTGTTGTGGGAGGTGACGGGTCACACTGAAGTGAAATGTATGTTTGCCATATAATGAACAGGGTAAGGATGGTCGGGGAAAAAGTGTGGTTTTCAGCCACAGGATTTTCTATGCTACTGTGTTATGCTTTATTTTTTACAATGCTTGTTTATGGAGCTGGTGGAGTGAGTGCTGGAGTAACTGTTTTAAATAGAGCAGGGCAGACATCATTTGGAAGTATGAATAGCTGAGATACTCTTCTGTAGCGTGTTTTTCAGAAAACACCATTTCTTCCAGATACCGGGGCAGTTCTATCTTATTTAGAACAGCAGTGGCAATCAGGGACTTTTGGACTTAATGGATTGTTCAAAGGGTGGGGCTTGAGTGGGTGGTTTTTGGGATTACTGAAGACAGTATTGTTGATTGTAGTGATTATTATTATCGTGGCAACTATGATTCCATGCTTGCTATCCATACTGCAAAGGGCCCTGCAGCGGATGCTGCACATGGCATTCATAGTTCAAAGACAAAAAGGGGGAGATATCGGGGTCGACGGCAGCTCCGGAGACCATGAGGATGAGGTAAATATTGACCTTGACAAGATTATTGTGTATCCCTGAAACTACTGGAAAATCCCAAGCTGGCAGAAGATCATAACAAAGAGAAAGAAGAACACACTGAAGCAGCAGCTATGGAGATGATGTAATGGACATCCAATAAGATTAATAACAACAATTTGCTTGACCAATGTATGTGTAACACATATGCTTAAGATTAATATATTAAGCAGCGCTTGTAGACAATAAAGAGAACTTTTTTGCATTATAAAATATATATGTTTGTCGCATGTCCGTCTCAACAGCGACAAGGGACTGTGGTGGAGCACACTGTCCTCCTTCTCAAGGAAATGCAGCTTGATCTAAATTTCCTCCCCCAGAATCATCAGACATTTTTTATTGTTTGCTGTTTCTTACATCTCTTTCCTGTTCTTTTTTCAAGCTATTGTATGACAGGTTTTTCTTGACTGGTTGCTTTCTATTTACTATAAAGAAACCCATAAGCAGATACCTGGAAACTAGTATTCTTTGAAAGCAGTGTAGTCATTTCTAAATTGGTGCTTTTGTTTTGTAAACTGAGTCTAAGACCATATAAAGCATTTTTGAATTTTTTATTTCTTAAAACTAGACTTGCTTTTGTAAGGAGGAAAACATTTGCGTTCACTGACTCAGTTATTCTGATGCATTTTAAATAAAAAGTCAGTTATATTTGTGTGGGTCAGGATGAAGGGAATTAGTTTAAAGACATTATTTAAAAGACAGTTTTTAAAATCAGCTTTGCCTGAGCAGGCATAAAAACATTGTTATTTTCGAAGTGGAAGTAAAAAACTGCAGATTTGTCATTGTTTCACAGTATATATATATGATATAAATATAGTAGAATTATAAAGGTTATAATAAGCTTGCATCTGAACTACACATCAGTGTCGAAGGTGAGAAATTTACTGGATGTTTCTGAATGAACTTTCATTTTTCAGGGACAGGTAACTATACATGCAAAGTCTGACAAAGCCATATACCTTCCAGAGGAAGCTGAGTTTTACTTTGTTTATGGTGGATCCCTGAAGAGACACATAATGTTTGCTGAGTGAGTTAGTGACAACACTCTTCAGTCCATAGTTCCAGGTGAGCCTTAAGTCCTCTTTACATTTTTCAACTCTTTGCTATATTCCAACCCTGTTTCAAATCTGAGTACAACTGGATGATTTTGTACAACAGTTTTATGGCTCTGTGGTGAAGAAAATGCTGGAATTTGAATGATGGCCTTTAGGATCCTGGCTGAGTTTGACTGACCATAAGTGATCCTGCCTTTTGTAGCAATCCATGCCAACACAGTGTTACTGAACTTGCATATCTAGATGTGTATTTAAGTGTAGTCTTCAGAGATGTTGTAGTTTTTATGCATTAATTCTGTGCTGTAGCTGTTGGTCTCTGGGCATCCTTGCATCTGCAAAAGTCCTGTTTTTATCTGAGCCTTCTTCAGTGCAGCAGTCAGCCTGTCTTGCAAGGTCCTCCTGCTGGAGGCTTGTGATGCTTGGAGCTCTGCTGGAGCCACGCATGATACAGAGTTGTCTAGAAAAGTGTTACAGGGATGCCTCGCTGCCAACAGGGAGGGACATGTATCTCCTCCCATCTGGCTCTCGCCCTCGGCGTTGTCTCTCTCACAGATGTAACATAAACTCTGCTAGTTATGTCTATTGTGTGTTTTGGGACCTGTTCATTTTTGTGAGTTGGTGGCTATGAATGTGACGTACCTGTGCAGTAGGATCTCCTTGTTATTAGTTTGCGTGTTCTAGAGGGAATTTAAAGTCTGGAAATAAGTGCAACGTGTAAAAAAGAAAAGTTCATCACTCTTACATGGTGGCTCTTTTGATCCTGTAAGTGGTAAATGATTGTTATGGATCACAACTGGAGAAAATGCAAGGCTAATCTTGTTCCAAGTATTTTTTTTTTTTTAGGGTGCTGTTAAATGGTGCTTCTGGACTAGGAATAAAAACAGAGAGCTAAAGACAACACCTAATCATGGCAGAAAGCATGAACAGATGGAAATGAAATGTAAGGTTAACACTAATATCAGCAGGGCTATATTTTATTGATGGTCGAGTTAAAACATTAGGAAATACAGAGCACTTTAAAAACAACTGCATTTTTGTTAAGTACATGGTTCCTTCTGCAGTTACTACACTGGACATATAGTATTCAGGGATATGTTGGAAAATTCAGATTTGTTTCCTCAGTACATCATGGTTAGCTCTCCAGTGAGAGGTACAGCTTGTACCTCTTTTAGATATATGACATGTACCTCTCTTAGATGTCAAAATAATAGGAGGGAAACACAAAGTACTGAGGAGGTTTGAGAAACAAACTCCCTTGGACTTTGAGGGTCCCAGATGTAAGTTAGAGAGTTGACACAGCATTTAATCAAGTCTGCTAGGAGCCTGAAGTATGTGTCAATTAAAAGATTTTGGGGTTTGTCCTGGGTAGGTACAAAATGAGTGTTAATAAATGTCTTGGTTTTACCACAAATTTAGCGATTTTGGACAAGAGATTCCGAGAGAAGCCACAGACACACACCAAAATGAAGAAAACACACAAATATCACAGTTTATTTCGTGCACACACAAAACCCGACAAATAAAGTGCAAACAAAACAGACAAATTAAGTTTCCCAGGGCTCGTGTTGGGATGAGGAAGCTCTGGAAATAGTGCTGGTCTCTCTCCCTGATGCTCCTGGGGAGACACCGGGGTAATTAGAGAGAGGGAGCACGCGGCCAGTCTGAGGACCCCCAGCAGCGCGAGCTTCTGCTCGGCTTTTGCTGAAGAAAAACACTCGAGAAAGTTAGGAACCGTGAGCACCCCCTCCCTCCCCTTCCCGATAGCCCCAGGAAGGGATTTAGTGCTGATGGAAGAGATGTGGTCTTTGAACCCGGGCAATAGTCGCCGATAGTAGCCAGACCACTCGCCCCCGGGGAAAGAAAAAACCATAAAGGGAAAAAAAAATGACTTCCCCCCCCGAGGAGGAAATCTGCCTCTTAGGAATTCACAAGAAAAAATGGGATTCCGAGAAAGTTCACCCCCTCCAAAAAGAAAGAAGAAAAAAAGAGAAAACTAATCACGAAAAAACGTGATCAAAAAACAAATGCCCCCCCCACCCTTTTCCCAGGAAATACCACACCAAGCTGCCGCGGCAGAACCGCTGATCCGTCCTCCACATGGACGCAGGTCCCAGCGCAGCGGCGAAGAGCGATGTTACCCCTAAGATCTCCGAAGCCGAAGAGAGGAAAATGGCGGCCGTCCTGCCCTTTTATAAGGAGGTCCTGATCCGCGCCTGCGCAGATGGGTCCCCAGGGGCTGGCCCTCCTCTCATTGGTCAGCCCCCCCTGGGGGCCCGCCCTGTGTACGCAGTGGCTCACGGGAAATGCCACGGCCGTCCGGAAATGCCACGTGCGCTGGGAGGGCACTTCTGTTAATGGTGGCCGCCACCAGCGCCACGTGCTTGCTGCCGCAGGACCGGCACTGCTGTTCTGCAGGCTGACGCAGCCCCGGCGCCGCCGCTTTGCAGCCATCGCCGCTGCTGCTGTCGCCGCCGCTGCCACCGCTGGCACACGCCGCCAGCCCCGCACCGGCCACACCGCAGGTCCCCACGCTCACCCACAGCCCGCGCCGCTCCCACCGGCCGCGCCGAGCGGCGCTGGGCCAAGCTGCACCGCCGCCGCTTCTGCAGGGCTGGGCGGCAGTGCAGGTGTGCAGCACAGCGCGAGGAGCCGCCGCTCCCGGTATCAGCTTCGCGCAGGGCACCGCCCGGCTCCACTCCCCTCGGCCCATGGAGAAGGGGCGGAGGGAGTGCCCTCGGTAAGTGGACGCCTGGGGACGGAGGGAGGTAGAGATGGGGGGGCCCGCCGAACTCATGCCGGCCGACCACAACTCGCCAGGTTGAATCCTCCGGGCGGACCGTGCCCAGGAGATGGAGGGGTGGCGGAGGCAGTGATCCGCTGAACCTGTGCTGGCTGACTGTCCCCACGCTTGCCTGTCCCCCCCCCCGGCCGGGAAAAAACGGCTTTTAACGAACCTATAACAATAAATGTGTTACTCAGAGTTCATGTTGCAGGCCACTTTCCCGCTCTTTT
The DNA here is from genome assembly GCA_013400695.1 of Neodrepanis coruscans. Lineage (NCBI taxonomy): Eukaryota > Metazoa > Chordata > Aves > Passeriformes > Philepittidae > Neodrepanis > Neodrepanis coruscans. The sequence continues at coordinate 12,229 of VYZS01053500.1, read as the reverse complement.
CATTAGCATCTTATTTTTCTTGATGCTTATTCAAGAACCTTCAGTTCTTTCCATTGTGTTTAAAGATCCCTCATTTAAAAAGACTGGTTCTAGAATTAATTATATCAGTATAATTGGGAGGAATGGCAGTTCACACTCTAGTCAAATCCAAGTTCATCACTAGAAATGGTTGGGGGTTGCCTTATGAGAAATAAGTATAAAGAGAAGGAAAAATAAAATAATTCTGAATGAGCAGTCATAGCTCTTAGAGGTGGAGGGGAATGAAAAATAACGAATGTATTTTCTGAACGTAGATAGTGTTAGTGATTAATTTACATTATAATTACAGGCCATGGATACCAAGAAGCAGTTTCTTTCTCTGTGTTAATGTACACAGGGGTTACTTACCTGTGGTCCTCAGCAGCTGTCCCATCACTTACAGAGAGAATCTGTCCTCCAAATTGTATCGCTTTCTTTTTTGTATTGCAGTCATGTAGAATATGTCACCACCACTAGTCACAAGCTGTTGCTGGATAAGTTTGGGCTAAGGATGAAAGATCTGCCATCGCTGGATGAGGACTTGATGATGACTTGCTATAAGGAATTGCCATTGACCTAGAACATCCTCAAACACTGCCCAGAAGGTGGTAGTGTTTTATTTTAGGTTAGAAAGCTTTTGACAGTGGTTTGGTGCACAGTTCAGAGCAGAGTAGCTCACTGTTTTATTCAGGTTCTCAACCTTTGTGCTTTATTTTGTGGTTTACATGAAAAATTATTCAAGTGGAAGAGGGGTAATCAGAGATTTGGGGTTTTCCCAGAGAATTAAAAAGAATAATAGTAGTAATTGTAACTGTCTTTCCAGGAAGTTTTTCTGCCTTGGCTCACTGTGAATGCAGTTCTTTATTTATAAATGGACCGTGCCTTTGGAAGGTTAAAGAAATATCTTTTTTAAAAAAGCAAGAACTGTAGTAAAGTATTAATGCCATGATTCTATCTAAGTAAGGTATTTTATCTACACAGACAAAAAGAAGGTGGTCATAAAAGAGAAGAATATGTTACTACAGGCATTCTGATGTACAGAGTAAATGTAATTTTTGTTACTGTTCTGTCAGTGTTTATGCTTTATTTATGACTATGATAGTTCTTTGGGAAGAATATAATTAAACAAGTGTTTTTGTGGTCTTTCTATTGTAGAGGAACTGGAATGAAAACATACATGGAACTTTACATTGGGGCATGCTATTGAAAATTTTTGTAGCAGTATCAGGTGATTTTTTTTCCTAGTTTCAAGTGTCATTGCAACCAAAATCGGTAGTTAAGGTTTGCTAAAGAGTATATTTTTTTTGGTAGACCCAGCTGATTTCTAGCTGAGATTGGAAACAGTGTTATACTTGATGGCTTCACATGTTTTTCATTGAAAATTTGGTGCTTTTTCCTGTTTTCCTGTTAGTATTTTAAATTGCTAAAAATTGGAAGACAGGCTATTTCTATATGAGCCAAACTGAAAGACAGATTCATGCAAGCTTTTGGGAAGTAAAAACACAGCACTTAACTCATTTCTTTGAATGACCACTTTTTTCTGTCTTAAATCTTTTTAATTCTTAATGACAGATAGCTTGAAATCTGAAGGATGTTTTTTGTCTGTCTGTTGTAAACTCTTGCAGGATATGTACAAACAAGTACCCAGTATCATTCAAATATTGGCTAGCAGGGGAGGAAAAAAGAAGGCCATTACTCATTTCATTTTGATGTGTAGTAAACACTTGTTCACATTATTCAACTTCTGAAACAACTATTGGATGGTAGGAATGAGGACCTTGATTAAAACCTTAAGAAATCATCTGTAGTTTTGTTCAGAAGTTTGGCTAAGCTTTTCATCAAAACCAGTTGAAACCCAACCCAGAGGCATCGACAGAGGATACCACTGGTACTGAGGCATGTTTGGGCATAGGCAGCTGGGTATTTCCTTGCTTGAAACATGGGGGAAGGCTATCCATGGTATGTTGTGGGTCTGAAGAGTTGGAGATCATCTCAGCTGGTACCAGAATTAAGCTCTACCAGGCAACTGCTATCCAAATAGCAAAATTCTTAAATTTTTAGTTATGCTAATTGTTAATTTTCAGATATTCTGTAACAATTATATGGAAAAAGAGTATGTTGCCCTCACAAGACTTCTATAGATCTTGCATTTTTTTATTTCCATGTATTTTTGATACTTTTTCACTTTTCAGATTTAAATGTTGCACATAAACAATATATATAGTGATATAGCAAAAAAGCTGATATATGTGCCTCAGTTGCTATACAGAGTCTATGTGAACATTTGAAGTGTTAGACAAACATGTCTTCAGCATGCTGCTTTGGGTTTGACTCATGGGCACCGCTGCACTTGAAGAGATGACATCTCCCTTTATACTACAGATATCAGGTGGGGGTCTTTTGCTGTGTTTCTGAATAAAACAAAATCAAATTCCCGGGGCCTGGTTGCACTCCTGGTTTGGCAACACTTGCTGGCCACCTTTGTTGAGTAAGGGGCTCCTGAAAGCTTTCTGGATGGCTTTTCTTTCAGCCCAAGGAAGGTCAGTCCTTCCCTTTGTCTCTCTCAGAGGTCCAGGCTTGAGCTGGGCCTGACATCTCTTTTGCTATCTCTAAGTAGTTTGTTTCTTTGACTCCTGTATCCTTTCTCTCTCCTTCCTGAAAGTATGGTTTTGATCCTTTCACCTGACTGAAATCAGAAACACTGGAGTCGATTCCTTGTGCTGTCCCCATCAGTCTGCTTTTGTGCCCAAAGCTAAGAAGCCAAGCACATCTAAGGGTTGCCTGTGGCTGAGGTGGCCCTGTGCATGCAGGAAAGGAGAGGGAGAAAGAAGGGGATAGACTGAGGCAGGAAGTCTTCAAATCTCAGCACATGAGAAAAGGAGGAAAAAATCCTTCATCTTTTGCCATGAAATGATCGAGGTTTGTCCCTGTACTCTTTTTCTTCTCCATGCTCCAAAAATCAAAATGGATGAGAAACAGGATCTAGAAATTTATAAGGATTTAGGAATACATCCTGTTCCTACAACTCTTTGTCTCAAAGATCTCATGGTGTCTTGACAATATGGTCAGGATGTTCTTTTTAGTATTAATTTTGTGAAAGATGTAGGTCTTATCATCCATCACTAGTAAGGACATCATTCTTATGAGGTGCTATCAGTTTGCAGAGCTGATGGGCTGTTTTTGTTGGAAAAAAATACTTTTGAGTGACATATTGCTGGAGAAAATAATTGCACCATTTAGTGCTTTTAGACCTCATTCATTTTTATGAGGATTTAGAAATCTACAGTTTGATGAAAAGGGGGAAGAACGGTTTATTCATAGGAGTTTTGGTATTCAGTAGAAGTGTTTGTATTTCTTCTACATGGTATAGGAAGGCTTGGATAAAGAGACCCTGGATTGTCTAGGGAATTTCAGGAAATTAGTGCAGTTGCACTAAAAATGTTAGTTTCATTTTAGAAAGTTCAACAAAAGAAATAAGAAAGCATGAACTTTTTGATAATCCTCACTTGTAATAGATGCCTGTGTGACAACCGTGTCAGGAGATGCTCACTCACACAGACTGATCAGATGTTGAGATCAGCTGGCCCACAAGAAGTTTGCTGGTAGAGAAAACTGGAGACTCAAGAGAGGTTTCAAGGAAAGGAAAGGGGGGTTGGAGAGGGAGAAGCTGATTTACTTGTTTATTGCTCTTCATAAAGGATATTTTCCATCTGAACTGGATTATTCAATTTATGGAGATAATTAATATTAAATAACTTGTTAGAGTGACTAAAAAAAAAAAAAGAGAATTTTCCTACAGTTTGTTTGTTTACCAAAAAAAGAAAAAAAATAGAAAAGAAAGAAGGAAGGGGAGAAAGAAAAATAGAAAAAGAGAGAAAGAAAGAGGAGATGAATCTGAATGAAAAAAATGGTTCCAAGTAACTGTTCCTTTCTCAGTACCATCAGGTACTTGCAGTACCTGATTCAGTATCATCAGTATTCTAGTACCGGCAGTCCTCCTCAGACATAGGTTCAGCAACTTCTGTACAACTTTTTTGTCCTTGACACACTCAGGCTTGCATTCCTTGGCTGTCAGAGGGTGAGTGGGAGCACAGGAGTGCACTTAACAAGGAGTGCACTTTACAAACAGGAAGATGAGGGCATCTCAGTTTCTGGTTAGTTT
>VYZS01053499.1:26978-113431 GCA_013400695.1 Neodrepanis coruscans | reverse complement strand
CAAGTCCAACCATTCACTCAGCTTTGTCAGGCTACCACTGAACTGTGTCTCCAAGTGGCACAGCCACACTCATTTTGAGCACTTCCAGGGATGGTGATTCTGTCACTTCCCTGGGGAGCCTCTTCCAGGGTTTGACAACCATTTTGGTGAAGAAATTTTCCCTAATATCCAATATAAACCTCCCTGGTAAAATTTGAGTCTGTTTCCTCTTATCCAATCACTTGTTCCTTGTGAGAAGAGACCGACTCCCACCTGCCTCCAACTTCCTTTCAGAGAGTTGTAGAACAGAGGAAGGTCCCCCCTTTTTTGCAGGCTGAACACCCCCAGTTCCCTCAACTACTCCTTCAAAAGGGCTCTCAATAGGATACCTGGGGCATAGGTATGTCCAACACATGGCAGAGCTGGGATAACTGTGTGTCCTGAGTTTCACTTATCTGATTTTGGCCCTACCCTGAATGTGGGGGTTTGCAGCCATGTAGAGCAGAGCCCAGCGGATGGCGGTCGCCGTTGTCTCAGTCCCAGTTAAGAACAGGTCCAAGGTGGAGCACAGCAGGTTTTCCTCATGGAAATATGAGCTGGTGTCACCTTTAAACTGAGGAAAAACGTGGCAAAGAAAAATCTTATTAAGGAGGGGATGATGCTTTCAAAAACCCAATCCAAAATCACCTGTACATAACTCAAGTCCTGCTGCTCCTTTATGAGCTACCAGGTCTGGACATGGAAATTTTTCCCTCTTACTTTTATAGACTGTTTTGAAAGACACTCTCGTTGCTGTAGAGGGACTCTTGAAAGCAGGTAGTGTTTTTAAATGTCAAGTTTCACAATAGCAAACACAGACCTGCGAGCTCTCATAGAAACCTGAATGTGTTCCCTGAGAGTCCTCCCACGCCGTGTGACAGAATGAAAAAGGATGAAGACAAAGTGAAAATACTTTCAAATGAAGAAAATTAAAAAATCTGTGTGTTTTTAAATGATCAGGCTCCTGCTGTTGCGAAAGTGTGATGTGGCAGAGGCAGGGAGGAGATGCCAACACGTAAGGCATGAGTTCCCCTGACAGAACAGCCTTGAGTTTTCTCTGCTCATTCCATGGTTTAGTCTTTGGTTGGCTTTAGGTATTTCCCTCCTACCTTTTCTATTTCCTTCAGGTAACAGTCAATATAATCTCCCGCGTCAGACTGGTCCAAATCCTCCTTGTGCTTTGCAATCACATCTCTCACAAAATATTGAAGTTTCTCCCAGTGCCTGAAGATTTTCCTGAAGGGTCCTGGCAGCCATCTCATGATCAAAGGAAAAGCGTTATACAGCTGGTGAAAAACCAAACAGAGCAAAGGAGCATTTCTTGAGTTAGAAAAGAGCAGGTATAGTTGAGATAATAGGGCAATTTCTTGCTGCCAGGAAAAATCATAAGTTTTGCTACAATGGACCAATTTGTACAAATATACTTACACAGATGTAAACAAGTACAGACAAGATAAGAAGTGTCCAGATGTGTTCTGCTGATAAAGTTCTCTGAGTGGCCAAAGATTGCACCTAATGTGAGGTGGCCACAGATGAGGTGGATCCAGATGAGCCCATTAGTGTCCCCATGGAGGGGACAGAGATCAGACCCGACCCATGGTGTGGCCATGCAGAAACTACACCACCAAATCTATCTGTTTTGGTTCTAAACATGGAATCTCAGATGTCTTGTTATAAATAAAAGTAATTTGAGAAAATGGGTGGGGGGATGGGGGAAGAGATGGGATTTTTTCACAGAAAAAGCTACTAATGCTACTCTTTGTAGAAACAGATATTTTTAAGGGTTTTTACTGTTCTTTATTTCAGCTATAAGATTGGTATGTACAAGCCTGTAGTTTTTTTGTCCCCATGTGCCGGAACTATTTTAACTTACTTCCTTGCTTTCCTGTGTATATTTTCAATCTAATGTAGAACAATACTTTCAGTCAGTTTTCTTATAACATGACTTTTTCTACAGAGAAAAAGAGATTACATCAGTGCCTTAGAAACTCCAGTTTCTGAGCTCTTACAAGCAGCTGAAGCTAGAAAAACATCCAACTAGCTTTACCTGGCCCCAGAAACTTCCAATAAGCAGCAGCGTTTCAGCCAGCGAGTGCAGTAATTCCTGGAAACGGTTGTCATGGTAGTCAAAGCGGTTCCCAAAAGTTATGGAACAGATGATGTTCGAAACAGCACTATTAATTTTGTAATGAGGGTCAAATGGTTGTCCTGGAGGAAACAAAATGAAAGGAAAATGCCTGAAGGGAGGCTGTAGCCATGTGGGGGTTGGTCTCATCTCCCAGGTAACACATGACAGGACAAGAAGAAACGGCTTCTAGTTGTGCCAGGGGAGATTTAGATTGGATATTGGGGAATATTTCTTCACTGAAAGAGTGGCCAGGCACTGGAACAGGCTGCCAGGGCAGTGTGGAGTCAACATTCCTGGAAATGATTGAAAGGCTTGTGGATCTGGCACTTGGGGAAATGGTTTAGTGGTGAACATGGCAGTGCTGGGTTAATGTTTGGACTCAATGAACTTTAGGATCTTTCCCAACCTAAATGGCTCTGTGATTCTAAAGACAGCTTGGTTTTTTTATCTTTAAAGTCTCATCAAAGCCACATTCTCTACAAGAGCCACAGTGGGGAAGTTGGGGTGAGACCTCATGTACTTCTCAACCATCCTGTTGCTAAGGCTTCACTTGGATCATGGGGTACCCAGCAACCCCATCACCTCCACCATCCTGCTGGAGGTTGGGCATTGTGAGCCATGACATATCCTCCTGTCTCCAGCCCAGGCTGCTTGCAGACACTGACATGAACACCCCCCATGCAGGGGTTTGAACCATTTTCCAGGGAAAACAACCTGGACATACTGTGGCTGTTGAGTTTGCATGTTCTGCTCTACGGAGCAGAGATCGTCACCTCCTAGGGCACATTTTGGCAGCCTGGATTTGGCAGCTTTTTGCTGTGACATGAGAGACTAATCCCAGTAACAAACCCAGCCCAGCCCTGAGCCGCTGTCTGTACTTTGGGGAGCATCACTTTGAAATGCAAGGCACTGCACACAGGACTGCTGATCTCTCCACTCTTCAAGAAAGTAATTAAACCGGGCTGGTGCTCAGATATCAGAGTGATGGACATGATCACTGTTTGTCATTACTAATGGGAAGAAAGGCCCAAACCAGCAGCTTAATTAGTTTATTGATTAGGACTATAAAGGACTATAATCAATTGGCAACATGAAGTATTTGGCCTGTTCAGTGCTACAGCAATTAAAACGGAGAAAGTTTAGTATATAATTTCACAATTCCTATTTAGATCTTTCTTGTTTACTATATATAGCTCCATAGAATTAGCTCAACCCCATCTGCTTCTATTTAAAGCTGAAGTGCAACATCACCCATGTACCAACATACAAATTATTCTTACTAATATCCCTCTGGCAGTTTTTAAAAGCTGGACCATAAAAGAGCAAGGCACACACTTCATCTGTGCGCGATACAAAAGGAAAGCCTGACTAAACAAGTTTTAAAATACTTTGCAAAACCAATGACAAGCAGAGGTTAACTAAGCCTCTGAGTGGAAGTGCCTGATAGCAGGAGAGCTGCATTTATTCCTTCAAAGAATAAAGGAGAGACTTTCTCAGCCATATAAACATGCACGTATTAATAACCACCTAGTATATATTTGCTTAATATTAATAAGGAAGAACTAAAATAGGAGGCCTGGGGTCTAAAAGAAGTACTCAAAGGCACAGTCTGGAAGTGTAAGATAGAGATTTGAGCTCTTTAAGCAATGCTTTGCATGTTAAGAGCTGTGCTGGGGTAAGAGTTTTACTTATCATTCTTTTAGCTGGAAGCTCTGAGCATGGTGCTCTACATTAACCCCCCTACCCTTCTCCTCCTCGATTGTCTCCACAAGGTACCGGCTCTCCTCTTGCACTTTTTCCTCAAAATTTACAGCAAGGCTTTTCAGTGTTGCCAAAGCAAACTTTCTTTGTTGCCTCCATATGTGCCCATTTGATGATATGAGCCCTGTAGGTGGAAAAAACAAGTGAAAAAAACCCACTCTCTAGATCATGTATGAGTGTTAGGACCCAGAAAGGACCATTCATCATGAAAAACCCCCCAAAACCAAAGCAAACAAAGCTCATAGACATGGAAAAACTATGGCTTTGCCTGGGAATTAAAATTCAAGAGTAATTGGCTTATGCTAAAGAACTTTAGCTTTATGGATTTGCTTTAATCTGCTACTTTGTCACTTTGCGTGGGAAAAAAAGGTGTAAGCCAAAATACTATGAGCACTATCACACTGCTGGCAGAGCTGCAGGCAGGAGCACCATATCCCATCTCTGGAGCTCTGTGCAACCCGGGGAGAAAAAGTAAAGCAGAAATGAAAACCAAGGGGAAAACTCTCCAAATGTATTGATCGCTGGGCAGCTTGAATTTATTTCTCCTCTTTCATCAAGATCTGTCTTTGATCCCAACCTCATCCGTAAATCTNCCCGCCCCCAGCCCAGCCCTGAGCCGCTGTCTGTACTTTGGGGAGCATCACTTTGAAATGCAAGGCACTGCACACAGGACTGCTGATCTCTCCACTCTTCAAGAAAGTAATTAAACCGGGCTGGTGCTCAGATATCAGAGTGATGGACATGATCACTGTTTGTCATTACTAATGGGAAGAAAGGCCCAAACCAGCAGCTTAATTAGTTTATTGATTAGGACTATAAAGGACTATAATCAATTGGCAACATGAAGTATTTGGCCTGTTCAGTGCTACAGCAATTAAAACGGAGAAAGTTTAGTATATAATTTCACAATTCCTATTTAGATCTTTCTTGTTTACTATATATAGCTCCATAGAATTAGCTCAACCCCATCTGCTTCTATTTAAAGCTGAAGTGCAACATCACCCATGTACCAACATACAAATTATTCTTACTAATATCCCTCTGGCAGTTTTTAAAAGCTGGACCATAAAAGAGCAAGGCACACACTTCATCTGTGCGCGATACAAAAGGAAAGCCTGACTAAACAAGTTTTAAAATACTTTGCAAAACCAATGACAAGCAGAGGTTAACTAAGCCTCTGAGTGGAAGTGCCTGATAGCAGGAGAGCTGCATTTATTCCTTCAAAGAATAAAGGAGAGACTTTCTCAGCCATATAAACATGCACGTATTAATAACCACCTAGTATATATTTGCTTAATATTAATAAGGAAGAACTAAAATAGGAGGCCTGGGGTCTAAAAGAAGTACTCAAAGGCACAGTCTGGAAGTGTAAGATAGAGATTTGAGCTCTTTAAGCAATGCTTTGCATGTTAAGAGCTGTGCTGGGGTAAGAGTTTTACTTATCATTCTTTTAGCTGGAAGCTCTGAGCATGGTGCTCTACATTAACCCCCCTACCCTTCTCCTCCTCGATTGTCTCCACAAGGTACCGGCTCTCCTCTTGCACTTTTTCCTCAAAATTTACAGCAAGGCTTTTCAGTGTTGCCAAAGCAAACTTTCTTTGTTGCCTCCATATGTGCCCATTTGATGATATGAGCCCTGTAGGTGGAAAAAACAAGTGAAAAAAACCCACTCTCTAGATCATGTATGAGTGTTAGGACCCAGAAAGGGCCATTCATCATGAAAAACCCCCCAAAACCAAAGCAAACAAAGCTCATAGACATGGAAAAACTATGGCTTTGCCTGGGAATTAAAATTCAAGAGTAATTGGCTTATGCTAAAGAACTTTAGCTTTATGGATTTGCTTTAATCTGCTACTTTGTCACTTTGCGTGGGAAAAAAAGGTGTAAGCCAAAATACTATGAGCACTATCACACTGCTGGCAGAGCTGCAGGCAGGAGCACCATATCCCATCTCTGGAGCTCTGTGCAACCCGGGGAGAAAAAGTAAAGCAGGAATGAAAACGAAGGGGAAAACTCTCCAAATGTATTGATCGCTGGGCAGCTTGAATTTATTTCTCCTCTTTCATCAAGATCTGTCTTTGATCCCAACCTCATCCGTAAATCTCAGAGAGATTAAAACACACCCCTGTGAGATTATTAGTCTGAATTCAATTCTTGCCTTCCCCTGTACAAGCTTTTACAGGTGCTGTTCACAAGCATTGAATTCAACCTGTTTCTTTCACTCTAATTGTTATTGTTCCAAATAGATGAAAGATTTGTCCCCGGATCCTGGTAGCTGTGCTTACCAAAGCCTCTGAATATTTCTTGGAGGAGTGGAATATTTGGCCGATCGGCAAATATTTCAGCCTGGTGGACAAGAGCTTCTCTCACCATCTTGTACCCACTGACCACCACAAAAGTCAGGCTTCCAAACTGCACACTGAAGATGTTCCCGTAACGACCAGTGAGCTGAAAGAGAGTTCATTGTCCTCTGAGATCAACAAGGTGGGGTTTTTCAAAACTCATCTGGACAAGACCTTGAACAAGGGAATCTAACTTTGAATTTAATCCTGCTTTAGATGAGGGGATTTAAGAAAATTTACCAAGCCCACAGGTCCCATCCAATCTAAAGTATTCAGTGGAGCTTGGAAAAGGCAAAAAAAGGGATGGAGAGTTGTAGTGTGGGAGAGATGGTTTATACTCAGGTGTAACCTGGGTTTTACCAGGTGTTTACATCAATTTGACTTGTAGCAAGGACATGACTTGCTTTGTAACTGATGGGTATCTGCTCCATCCCTCTTCTTCACAGAAAGAGTACAAAAGGTGGAGGCACCACCTGGGTCAGCAGTCTCAGGCTATTCCTGCTGAGGGCAAAGCACAAGAAATTACCCCTTTCATCAACGAGGTGTCTAAAGCAGTGTGGTTTCTTCTCCAGTTATCCCATTTAAAAGGAGACTCCAACTGCTTATGGCTAGAAATGTACTTCAAATATTAAGCCTGAATGCTTTTATGGCCAAATTATAGCCCTTTTCCTTGCATGAACTTTAGTGTCTCCTCCCTAATGTACAAGAGCAAAAGACAATCATGTCGTCTCTCTGACAAGAAGCTCATTCTCTTCTTGTATGAGTCTACATGGAAAAACAAACACTGTCACCCTGAAGTGTTGTGGTGACTTATGAAACCAGCCTGGGATCAAATGGGTTTGTCAGTCATTGTGTGTGTGTAAATGAATGGGATTAATTTTCTTACTAATAATTGGATGTATTGACAAAACATTCTGAGTTTGCCTCAGCCTTCCCAAATGTTCCCTTAAGAGACACCTGTGCTAGTGACCTGTGAAAAATCAGGGTAGATAAACTGGTGTCAGCCTGCTACGTAAAAGCAAGAGAAAAATAGTCACCAGATAGGATATTTGCAACCAGGCAAGTCAGAACTTCTTCCACCTTTTCAGAGAGGCATACTCAGCATGCATAAAATACCTTTCTTTTGTCGGCTTTGATGGGAGTCAAAGCTCTGGAAACCTTTCTAGAGCAATTACTGCCTCTTTCTGCAACACAGAAGAAGCCACAGGGTGGGTTTACTCAGGTTCTTAAATGTTTCTTTCAGGTATANGTCAGCAGTCTCAGGCTATTCCTGCTGAGGGCAAAGCACAAGAAATTACCCCTTTCATCAACGAGGTGTCTAAAGCAGTGTGGTTTCTTCTCCAGTTATCCCATTTAAAAGGAGACTCCAACTGCTTATGGCTAGAAATGTACTTCAAATATTAAGCCTGAATGCTTTTATGGCCAAATTATAGCCCTTTTCCTTGCATGAACTTTAGTGTCTCCTCCCTAATGTACAAGAGCAAAAGACAATCATGTCGTCTCTCTGACAAGAAGCTCATTCTCTTCTTGTATGAGTCTACATGGAAAAACAAACACTGTCACCCTGAAGTGTTGTGGTGACTTATGAAACCAGCCTGGGATCAAATGGGTTTGTCAGTCATTGTGTGTGTGTAAATGAATGGGATTAATTTTCTTACTAATAATTGGATGTATTGACAAAACATTCTGAGTTTGCCTCAGCCTTCCCAAATGTTCCCTTAAGAGACACCTGTGCTAGTGACCTGTGAAAAATCAGGGTAGATAAACTGGTGTCAGCCTGCTACGTAAAAGCAAGAGAAAAATAGTCACCAGATAGGATATTTGCAACCAGGCAAGTCAGAACTTCTTCCACCTTTTCAGAGAGGCATACTCAGCATGCATAAAATACCTTTCTTTTGTCGGCTTTGATGGGAGTCAAAGCTCTGGAAACCTTTCTAGAGCAATTACTGCCTCTTTCTGCAACACAGAAGAAGCCACAGGGTTGGTTTACTCAGGTTCTTAAATGTTTCTTTCAGGTATAATGGGGCAAATCATTGGCCTCTGAGCAAGGACAATGACAAGACGATTTCCAGAGATGGTCTTCACAGTCCAAACAGTTCATTTCTCACACAGCACTTGCCATCTGTCCTCCACCCTTGCTCAGCCCTTCAGAGCCCTTCCTGGGCTCCAGCAGAAAATGATCATGGACAAAGGGGAAGAAGGAGGAGAAACATGTAAGTCTTCCTCCATTATGGGTTTCTTTCCCATTGGACCTTCCTACTTCCATGTAAGACGAGGTCATAGTAAGAGATAAAATCAAGAAGGGCCACCTATCATACATAGTTATTATATAGATAGTCCTTTAGAGGCTGCTCTTGCTGCTTCAAAGTTTGGTGCCAAAAGTCATGGAAGAAGTAAGATATTTTTAGTAGGAGAAATGCCCATGGAGCTCTTACCTTCTGCAGTGCAAGATGGAGAGGCTGCTTAAAATCCACAAAGGTTCCCACGAGAGGAAAGAGCTGTGGCCCTGGAGGGAAATTCCTGGGTCGTGTCTTTCTCACAAGGTCAATAATCAAAAGCAACAAGACCAGAAACACCAAGAGCATCCAGCCATTCAAGTTTTCCAAGAGAGAAACCAAATCAGGCCAAAACTGAAGCCCCATCTCGCACGTTTCCATCCCAGGAAGGGATGTGATTCTGGTGTTACATTTGCTAAAACAGGAGTGAGAAAGGACTGGAAAGGAAACAAAACAAGCTACGATGCTGATAGCTTACTGGGGACAGGACTTGCCATGGGAGAGCTGCTTCCCCTTGTACAGTTGCTGCCAGACCTCCACTAAATAACTAACTTTAAACACCAGAATCTCCAAAAACAACCCCAAAGCCTAAAAACATTTGGCCAAACAAAAGCAATCTTGCAAACCTGTAGCTTTACATCTCTGCCAACTCCCTAATTTTCTTGTAGAAGAGCATTCCTCCCTTTTGCCCTGAACAAGGAGATCCTTTATACAGACACCTAGCTGGGATTATCGACATGGCAAACATTTGAGGTGAGGTGAAAGCAGCTTACTTGGCTAATTACATATGGTGGGCGTTGCATAGCTTCAGAAATGATGAGGCATCTGAGGTGATGGACACCACACAAGTCACTGAGGGGCTGATCCTGTTAAGTGCTAAGCATCATCTGCAAAGGGCTGGATGCCTTCAGTGTCCACCAAAGCCTTCCTGCTTTGCCAGAGCCGTCAGATGAGGTTCAGACAAGGGAAGCACTGCAGGAGCCCAGGGCTTTCCCAGCCACTTATAGGAGAGCTAAAGGAGCTTAATTTCAAGAGTGAGAATATAGGCTCATGTGCTTGCCATGAGATTGGAACTTATGCTTTTAAATCTCCTGGGTTTTTCCGAAAATCTCCTTTGAATTAATCTTCACGCTGTCCTGGGGGAAGGCTGCAGTGCACTGACAGTGACCTCTGTGACTGGGAATCAATCTCATGTCACCAGATGATATTTTAGCTGCAACTTGTTTCAAACATTTTTTTTTCTTTTCCTTTTAAGAAATTGACTTTGCAAACAATCTAAATTTATACTGAAGCAAAACTGTCAATAACAAGTTTTCAAATTATTTTCCTAGAAGTTATGGTGAGAAATTCAGAAGGATGGTAGATTTTTATTGTCATAGAATCCTAGAATGGTTTGAGTTGGAAGGGAACTTAATCTCCAACTTCCCTTCCATGGGCAGGGATGTTGTGTCTTCAGCTTTAAAGAATGCTTTAATTTTTCATGGTAAAAAGCAAATGTTCACAGGAAATAATAATTAGGAATAAATGTTAGTATTGTCTAGTCTTTCACAACTTTCAAAAGCTTTGCTGTCCATGTCTTTTGTTGCCTTAGAAGCATACACAGCCTATATGACTGACCTGAACTTTAGCTGTTGCAGGAGTCCTTTTTAAGAGCAATACCCACCTGTAAACCGTGATTTCTCACTTTGAAATATTATTTACAGGTTCCTACATGGAATCAGGCAGCAAATGGGGAGCAGTAATGGGATGAACATCTCACATCACTTGTCAATATAGCATATTTTACATGTCACCACAGCACAGCTGCGAGCAGCAGTGGTTGGACATGCTTTGCTTCTCCTCATGCCCATGCACCAACCCTCATATTCCAGCCTCCCTGGTGTGGCAAACCAAGCCTCACTTACCAGAGGCTAAATCAGGATAGCAGGCTCGTGCTCTTCATCCTGGCATCAGGGAGATGACTCGGTTGGTGGAGGTGTCAGCCTACAGCATGCTCAGAGGGACTGTGATGATAAGGCGTCAACTTCTGCTAGCCCAGTTTCACTCCTCTGTTCCTCGCTATGCCATATGATTTGTCAGCATGCACACAGAGTGCAGATCCCTCTACCACTTGTGGCTGCTGTGAATCGGGCTACGTGCAAAGCCAAGGTGTTAATGTGTTCTTCTGGGTGGTGTTGTGGGGGTGGATGCATCGTGGTTGACAGGAGAAATGTTATTTTTAGCAGGAGAAGCACATTTTGCATGTACTCACATGTGTCTTGTCACTCAGAAACCTCAAGCCTATTCCTTTGCCTTGAAGCTTCACATGTCCAAATGCATCCCTTCACAAAGTTCTTAACATGCCAGATTGACTAAAAATTAGGGAAGAGCATTCCAGTATTACAAGGGTTCCCCTAACCTCGGCAGACATTAACATCAGCATGTTTCCAAACTGTTGCAATGATGCTATTTTGGGTTCCAGGCTTTAACCAGCTCAGTTCTCAGCACGTGGTGATGTGCAAATGCCCAAGGCACTGCAGAAGTCATGTCACTGCAGCACATGGGCAGTCCAAAGGTGTTGGACAGCTCTGGTATTTGCAGTCTTGATAACAGCCTTATCAAGATCCTGTTCATCTCAAAGAAGAACATCTGGTCAGCATCACAAACACAGGAACATCAGTCTTCTGTGGTCCAGATAAGCAAAATTCCAATCGATATGAGGGTGTTGATCCACACATCTAGTAAGGAATAGGACAGAAATGCACCTTCCCCCAATTTCTCCTTGAATACCTATTCTCACCCCAGTACACAACTTCTGACCACCTCACCTGAGCTCATGGAGGTCATTTAGATAAATTGTGCCATATTGCATGGACACACACACATCACTGCCTGAATATTAAGGCATCTTGAACAGCCAACAGACAGAAATTGGCCCATATGCTTTGTACCTTCTTCCCTGGCTAGATGTCTAACTGTGTGCAGAAGGTTTTGAAACACAAAGAGAAACATTCTGTTAAAAATGCAATTACCATTTGTTTTTCAAGATATAGTATCCCATTATTTTTTCCAGAGAAGTGAAATTCAATAAGGTTACAACAGAATGTAGTCCAACAGTTACCGTACTTTCAGAGCATTATTTAAGCTACAGAAATTCTTAATGATTAGAAACATATGTAGGAAAAATCACATGCAAAATGAGAATGACTGTAGACAATTTTCCCCCAAAACTCTTTTTTCCAGACAAGTTAACAGCTCATCCACCACTGTTGTTCCATCCATCACGTTGGAGGTTTGAGACCCCCACCCACCCAGGGAGCCCCGTGCTCAGGTCACATCAACAAACAGGCTCCAGTGAAGTCCAAGAACCCATCCTGATTTACAGCAAGGAATATTTTGCTGGTTCTTCCCTCTTTATGTCAGACCCAAAGGAGCAGGGCCGTTTTCACCATGGGCAAGCTGCTGAACAGCAGCGACCACCCTGATGTGTTTCTTAAGGCCACGTCCCAGAAGGTTTTCACAGAGTGGCAGCTGCTGTTTCGTGATCCAGCACAGGTGAGTCTTCATGAACCTGGAGACAACCACAGCTTTGAACACTCATTTCCTTTTAGGATTTACTTTACTGGATCAAATGAAATCTACAGGCGATTTGTAATTTCAGAAAGCCAGGAATGGAGAGTGCTGGGGCACCCCAACCTCCTGGAGCAAGGTCAGGAAAGACAAGGTTGAACTCACTTCCTAAGTTTAAGATCCCTGTTTGGGATGATTTCACTGGGACAAAAGCTTCCATGGGAGCTCAGGGCTCAAATATATCTAGGACTTTTACTCCAAGCCCTGGAATCAGGGACCCAAGTCCATTTTTTACTACTGTACATATGTGGTGAATACTAAAGTGCCTCCAATTTTGTGTCTTCACTCTCCTTTGTCACTCAGACAAGATGTTAATGTTCTCTAGGTTTTTCTGGGACCACAGACCTCTCACCTGCAACCTTCTGGCCACAACAACATTTGCAGTACTCATTAATGCTATAAGGCAGGGAGATGTCACCTGGAACGGGTAAAGTGAGGCAGTATGAGCAGTGTGCGTAGACCTACAAAATGTCATATTGTGCCATCTGGGAAAGATCCCAGAAAATGGGATGCTCAGTGCCCTCCTGTAACAGGCCAAAATGTCCCTTCTCTGCTGTAGTGAAGGGATTGCACTCAGACTTGTCAGCCAGACAGTTAAATGTCGGTAGCAGAAAGTGCCGCAGGGAGCTCTCCCGGTACCCTCGGACCCTGGATAACCCCTGGCGTTTTGGTCCGCGGGCCAAGATTTCGTTCCCTTCCCATCCAGGAGCTGTGTCGCCTTTGGCAGCGCCGCACGGCAGAGCCCAGACGGACGTATGGAATCAGATTTAGGGGTGCCGGGTGCTTCCCCCCAAGGGGGCCGAGCTCGAGGCACTGCCGGCGGCAGCCGCCCACCATCCCCCTGGCAAGACTCTCCCACCGTCTGCCGCAACCTGGCACAGCCGGGGCTGCAACCCCTGCTGTTCGCACGGGGCGGCTTCCCGGATCCAAGCCCTTCCTCCGGCTCTCCGTAAACCTCCGAAATACTCTCCCTTCTAAGACGCACCTTTTCAGTATTCACAGAGAAGAGTACAGTCACATATTCCTCTCAAAGCCACAAGGACTTGACTAGAGCTAAAATGTCATTTATGTACATATCACAAGCGTTTTTCTAGGCACAGATGTCTTTCTGGTGCCAATATGCTGTTTATGTACTTATCTGTCACAAGCACATGTCTACATACATATGCCCTGCTGGCAGAGGCACAGAGCATTTTGAAACTCTTATTAGACTGCTAATGAATAATACGCATACAAAGGAGAAAACAGAAGGTGGGTCTATCAGGAACAGCCTCTTTCTTAACTACCTTTTAATTGTAGGAGAGGAAGAAAAGAGATGAATTTTGATATGTTGGCATCTGTGAGGGCCTGCTTAGCAGCATCCAATGCCATCATTTTAAAAGTGGGTTTTTCACAGGTTTGAGTATTTTGGGGGGGAGGGGAGGATTTTTTTTTTCTTCTTTAAAAAAAAACCCCACAAAATTTTGACACTGAGAGTATTGCAAATCCTGGTGCCAATGATGTACGATAGTGTGATTGTCACCATGGAATGCTGAAAAGCCCGAGCAGCTGTTTGGCATATTGACAGTGCGAATTCGGAGCGTTTTAAATGCAAATGACAGTATTCAATTGATCGCAGGAAAACAATGGGTCATAGCCTTACCTTTCCTTGGCTATGCTCTGAATAATCAGGCTGCAAATCCATGCACAATGGGGATATTGTACACGTTCTGGGGATTTTGTTTCCCGCGTACATGGGGGTCGATATGAAGCTTCTTTTGGGCAGAGATGAAACAGAGGTGCTGCTGCACTGTCCCAGGCACCTCGCTGGGGTGAGGTGGGGAAAAGGGCATAATTTGCTCCAAATACACCACGTCCTAAGTGTCAGCCTGTTTTTCTTCACTTCTATCCTTTTTTGCTCGCTCTTTAATCATTCCCAAGGGTGGCTGGCTTTCTGCCTGACTTGTCTCCATTATACCCTGCTGCAATCAATATGGCAAGCAGAAATCAGCAGGAGAAGGCATGTTCTGCTCCCAGTGAGAGCCGGTGGGAGGGAAGGAGATCAGGCCAGCCAGCTGCAACCCCAGCCCGGCAGGCAAGCCGAAATCCAGCCGAAAAAGCTGCCGCCAGACGGCTGGGTCCTGTTTCCTTCGTGGTGCCCCCTGCACGACAACGAGCAGCAGGTAAAGGTCTTCCTCCTTCTCCCAGCCCAGAGAGGGCAGGCAGGAAAACCTGGTGCTGGTAAAATTTGCACTGGAAGCTGCACTTTTTTTAATTTTTTTTTTTTTTTTTATTTTAAGTGGTGGAAAGAAAAAGAAAGGTCTTTCCGAAGCAGAAAAATTCAGGAATGGGGAAGATGGACTTTCACCATGAGCAGGTCGATTACATATGGACACTGCTGAGAACTTGGTGGTTCAGATGGTTTACACTGGTTTAAGTCTCCAAGGTTGGCCTTGTTAAATTGAAGGCAGCCACTCACTCCTGAATATCTCTAGCTGTAGACTTTTGTTTTTAAGACCCACATTTCTTTGAAAACAAGTTCAAAAC
Source organism: Neodrepanis coruscans (assembly GCA_013400695.1). Taxonomy (NCBI): domain Eukaryota; kingdom Metazoa; phylum Chordata; class Aves; order Passeriformes; family Philepittidae; genus Neodrepanis; species Neodrepanis coruscans. The sequence goes on along the minus strand of VYZS01053499.1, from coordinate 98,771 downwards.
CCATGCAGGAGCGGTGTGGATGAGGACATCCCTCCGACAGTGCTCTCTGTACATGGCTTCACCATACCACATACATATATAACATGTCCATCCAAGAATTTTAACTAGGTGAATTTCTTCCTTTTCCTTGATTTGTAAATCTGAAAGGGCTGTTCAGAACCTGTTCCCTTACAACAATTCCCTGATTGCATCTAAATTGCACCAGTGAGCAGTGCTTTCCTGTTCTTTCATCCACCTTTGTGGTATTTCAGTCTTAAGCAGTTCGGGTCAAGCACTGTTTTTCAGATCTTCTTGATCCATGGGTCGTGTGCTCTGAGGCATCTCTGAGGCTTTTGCAGTACAACCACTGTACAAACAGCATTGCACTTGCCAGAACAGTTGCTGAGGTGTCTGCAAGTTATCCATGCTCAGACTTGCACCTGGATCAGAAAAATGAGTGGACACCACAAATGGCCGATGCTCTTGTGCTGCCTGAATGTGAGATCTGTGTGAGGGGCTCCTTGCACCAGAAACTGGCTTCTGCAGGGAATCTGACAATCAGAAAAAGTTCTATTCTAAAAAGGGAGGTTCATGAGGAGTTGGGGTTGGAGACCACATGGCTAATGTCATCCATTTATGGAGTCTTGTTAGGAAGCTCCACAATTTTTTCAGGCTTTCCCAATCTTACCCAGCAATCCCAGATGCCCATACTGCCTAGTTACAAAAATGAAATGACTGTACAGATAAATTACACCTATTTCAGCGTTCAGCTTTTCAGTTTCTGATGGAAGGCAATGAATAAGGCCCAGCATCATTATTACCTTTACTTTCCTAAGATAAATCTGTTTACCTGTAAAACAAATGCATTAAAAATCAATCAGCCAATAGAAATAATTAGTTACAGCATAGGCATGTGATTTGCTCAGCCTCTGGAACAGGGTAATGTCTTGCTTAGCTTGAACTCCTTGCTGATGGATGCCTGGTGAAAGGTCTTGGAGACTATGTACTCAGCTAAAAGCTGGAAAGACAGAGAATGATTACTACAGAGAGACATTGCTCAAGTCAGTTCTGCAAGGAATTCATCACTAGCAGCTTTGGCACCACACATGAGCAGCAGCGTATGGAAACTGAACTGTAAAAAGTAACAAAATCAGGGAACTAAGGGAATGTTTCGTACCATGAATGTGGGGGAATGCATCGTTTCCCAGAGGGAGAAACGTTCTTATTTAGCAGGCTTTTGTTTTGTTACAGGAAACGCTTGGATGGGGGAATTAGCTGTGAACACAGAGCCTTTGTTTTCTGGGAACAAAGGGAACCAAACCAACACAGGTTGGTAATGGATAAACTTTCTATGCTGAGCTGGAAGGTAAAGCCTTGAGCTTGCTACAAAATACACAGGACTGGCCTCTTGTGCCTAAAATCCCATGGCCCGAACAGCTGCCTTTGGAAGTAAGTTTATAGCTAATTTCGGCTTAGTGGCCAGAAGACCACCCTAAAATAAAACCATCACCAAGAGCAAGAGGAGGGGCTGCTGCAAAAGGCTGCTCCCTCCTCCCCGACATACACGTCTGAGCAAAATGCTCCTGATAAACCTTGAAAAGAAGATGTTGCCTTTAGTCTGGAAAGCTCTGAGTCCTTCTGGAGAAGTTCTCCTGCACAGAACCAGGAACTGGGGTCTCCTCTGCCCAAAAAGGTTTTCTGTGAGCCCTTTTACCTGAAAGGTGGAGCACAGCAGTCTTCAAAGGCTCATGAACATCCAGCAAAGTGTTCAATTAGATGTTAAACAAGACAAAATCCCTCAATGTTTACAAGTATCTTAGCACATCTGGGATGAAAAAGAAGATGCCTTGTCTTCAGCTAAATGGAGGGTCTGATCTCATCCTGCCAGAAGGAGAAGGGTAACAATAAAACAACTCCACAATCATCTTTTGCGATGACAGGACCAGTAGAATTTTTCCAATCCTGCTGGCAAACAGTAGAAGGCAAAAGTTTTGTGGAGACAGAAGGAACAAAAACAAAATGTCTTGCAGAAGGTCAGAAAACTTTCCCAAAGCATTTTTCTTTAAACTTAACCACATGATTTGCAAGCTTATTATTAGTTCCCCTCTCCTAACATAAAAAGAGAAATTTAAAAAGTGTAGATTAACACATTTTTGGATATCTTCCAAGCTCTCAATTCCTCTGCTTAAAGGATTATTTTGACAAATCAAAGATCACTTTTTGGGTGGCCTGGAGAGACACAAATTTGTGTTCTCTTTGTAGCAGAAATGATCACTTCTCAAAGGGGGCATAGTTGTGCCTCTCAGACAAATACAGAGGCAAATACAGTCCAGCTCCTGATCTAACTAAGAGGCAGTTTAAGAACAAATCAAACCAATGTGAAAGAAACCATTGTCCTGGAATGCAAAAAATAATGTGTATATATATATATATATATTCACTTAAAGGCAATCTTTGTAAACAGGTTGAACAAGACTATGAGGCTGGAGGAACAGATGGGAAAATGGAACAAACAGATGGAAAAACTCTATTTCTGAAAAAAAAAATAATCTATTTGTAAAGCTATAGCTATTTTGAATGACTGTTTCAATGTTAGGGAGCTGAGGCATCAGAAAATTCATAACAAGGCCATAAATTCATATATCTGAGATCAATAGGAAACCAGGTCTTTTAGACAGGTGAATAAGGTGCTTCTCAAACAGCTATGTACATTATTTATTATTTATAATACTTAATGCCTCCATCCACATGGCCATTTTGCTGCCCTTTAAGGCTGTATCTCATTCACTTTACAGTTAAAAATTATCTTTCAGTTTTTCATTAAACATCACTGGATCATATATTAAAAGAAAAGCAGCAAGTTCACCTTGCTTTCTGTCATCTAATCACAGGAAAAAAATGGGCCTGAGTTCACCAGCACTTCTAGTCTTACAGACAAGAAGGGGAAGAGTGAGCACCATGGCTCAGTTCACCACCTTGATGGGGAAGTAAGTTAAGGCATCTCCATTAAATGCCTGCTGTCCATCCAGCTGTTCTTAGTCAGCTCTCTGAGTAGTTACAGTGGGGAAGATCAAGAGAAAAAGAGGGAGGAAAGGTCTAGTGCTACACTTGCAGCAGCCAAGCAATGCATGGAATGAGACACAGCCTTGTAGGGTAATGTGGGTCTTGTGTTGTAGTCAAAGAAACACCACCTGGAGAAATAAATCCAGCCCATGTTTCACACAATGTACCTTGGTGAAGATGGGTGAGAAACTTACAGAAAATTTTTTTCCAACCATGGACAAGGTGTCCCAAAACTCTCCCTGGAGTAAATGAGTTCAGTGACCTCTGAGCAGTGACGAGGATAAGCAACAACAAAAAGTTATTTCACAAAACGCTAACTTACTTGAAGGACCTGGGAGATGGGTGGTTTGGGCTGCACAGGCAGTGTTAATAAGGGATGTTTTATGATCTTGGCTTTAATCCCTCTGAATCACAGCTTTGCAGTTGCAAGAAGGGACAGTGGAAGTGCTCCAGCTCACTGGGGACATGCAAGGATTGAATTTTTAACTGAGAGCATTCAGCATATGGATGTAAAAAAGGACGTTTGTTTTCAGCTCAGGGTCTGGGGTAGGGATAAGGGGGTGGAGACCCACTTGCCAACTGGTGTTTTGCTTATTTCAGGTCATTTCTCTTAAGTCAGTTCAGGGCTTTTAAGGACTGTGTCCCATATCTGGGTCTTAGCAGATTTGCCCACATGTTTGCCTGTGTTTGTTTTTATGAGTCTCTGGGACTCATAAAAGCGTCTTTAGTGCTCAAGCAAGTCCCCCTTTGAGGAAGGACTGTCAAGACAGGCACTAATGTCATTAGGAGGTTACAAGGGGGAAACAAGAGAGAATTTGCTACAGATCCTCATTTCCATAATCTTGCCTCGGCATCCTCGTTTGTCAGTTCTTAACCTCAATTCCTTAACCTCCAAATCTGTGGAGTTGTTGACCTTGGGGATTTGTCTTCAAACTGATTTCAAGTTTTAGGCAATCTAAATTAGGCTCCCTGTGACAGAAGACAAAACTTGGTCTTTGCACCCAAATGTGAAAGACAGGCCCAGAGTGCAAGTGAAATCTTGCAATCGTTTTTTCAAACCATCTGCCCATCTGCAGTCCCAGAACAATATCAGTTCGGTGCTGCCTTCCCTCTCTCTCTCACAGGAATAAAGAAATTACCATAAACAAAGCAGATCAAGGGTCTTTTTAAGCCAAATGCAGCCAAGACACATTGCTTCAGAAAGGAGCAGGAGGTGGAAAAAAGAGCTGCAGGGGAAGTTTGTTCCTAATTCCCATTAACTCCAGTTTGGCCAGTGATGCTGGACATTACGGTGTAATTTGGAGTGGATGGTGCTGTGTCCCTCTCCCTGGGCACTCCGTTTCCAAGGTATTTCTGTGGCAAATGAAAGTGATCACAACACATACACACACATAAAAAAAAAAAAAAAAACAAAAAAAACCCTGCAGAACTGCTCCCTAACTGTGCAGAGGAGGGAGAATACAAAACAGGGAAATTAGGCTGGACACAAAGAGCCTTTTGGTCTCTCACACTATTTCTGCCTTGCACATGGTAGTCAAACCCCTGCCTGAATCATGCTATTTATTTCAGGGAGTAAAGCCATTGTGAAAAGATGCATTTATTTCCAAGAGTGTGTTGTGAGTTAGAGAGGCTGCGGCAAACTGGCAGGGCAGCTTGGCACGAGGATTTTCTGGAGCAGCAGGTAGAGATGAACAACGGGAGCTGGACCAGTCCCCACATGACGGGAAACAGGGGAGCCAGAGAGATTAAATAATTCAGTGTATGGGTTGATTTGATGCATGGAAAAATACCACCAGAAGTCACGAAGCTAAATGCTCGTGTACCTCTTCAATGGATCAGAGAGCAGGTTTTGGGGATAAGGAGGGGGAAACAGGCACATCCGTGTTGGGGAGCAGCTTGTGCAGTGGTGGCTGCAGAGAGGCTGCCCCCGAGGTACCGAGAGGGGGAAGGAAATCTGCGGGAGCCTCAGACTCATTATTTTTATGTTCAGCTGCCTAATTACTACGTGTCAGCTGTCTGTTGGAAGGAACGATGTACTGCAGCCTCTCGTTTGGGAATTTATAGTGATTAATGGGCCTGGAGGGATTGACTAACGAGGAAATGTTAGAATTAGTAAATATGCATCACCATGCAATGAGTAAACTGAGGGACATGACAAATGAGCCCAGGTATGTGAAGGATGTAAATGTCACAGAGGGACAGCCCTTGGGAGGCCTTGGGGACCTCCAGGAACCGAGAGGAACAGAAGGGTGGGAGCAACACAGGTGTGATCCTGTGGGTTGACAACAAACCAGGTGAGAAGGATCCTCCAAACCCTTCCAAACAGTCCTGGATTGGCCTGGAGAAACAAGCTCACTCTGGCACAGCACTGCAATAGGACTGAAACCCTGGTTCCCTGTCTGTTGTGTCCTATGGAGCACAGCAAAGAGCCCTGTGTTGGGTGACCACAGCAATCAGTCCTACACCAGGACCTGGGTCTTTGAAGATACTGAGGTTCCGCAAGACCAAAACCACTCATTTTGTACATTTCCTGAGCAGAAATTGCTTTCAGCTCAGCTGTTTGAGAAGAATTTGTTTACTAGATAACAGCTTTGCTGCATGCCAGGGACCTGTAGCTGGTCCAACACCCATGTGAAGTAACACCTGCAGGTTCAGTCTTACCGGCAAGGACAATAGAAGACAGAATCATGGAGGGTCCTGGTTTTGGGGGCTACTTTTCTTATATTTCTATATTAGTAAGATTTATAGCTTGCAGGTGTTCTTGAATGGCTGGCACTTTAATACTGTAACTCTTGGAAAAATTCTACTCATTTCAATAAATTTATTAAAACCTGTAAAATCATTCAAATGGATTAAGGAAGAAAAGCACCTGTCCTTCTTTCTTGGTCTCATTGAGATCATCTGGCAACCCCTGGTCTGCTGCATCTGTCCACCAACAGCATCTGCAGGTGGGAATATTCTTTGAGCAGTGTAAGGTGTTGTGCTGATGTCTCTGTGTTGATGCTGCTGTGTTTATAAGAAGAAATTAGAACCCCAGATTCAAATGTTCCTGAGTTTTGGGTCATGGAAAATCTAGAATTATATATGCTACAGAATACTGAAATTTGGTCTCATTTGCACCTACCAGATCAAACCCCTTGCTCCACATGGCTTTTCCATTTTATTTCCAGCACAGCAACATTATTCAAATTTCACCCAATTGAAAGATGCAGCTGTTTCTATTTTTGGTGCATCACTGTTAGAGAATAGGAATCAAACAACAATTCTGCACTGTGTTTGGAGATCAGCAATATTCCGTCTGTAAGATATTTTTCACTCACTGGAAACCGAAGTCAGGGGAGCAATAGCTTAGGTGCTTCTGCCCTTTAAATACTGCAAAACAGCTGTAATGTTATGTTTTCCCTATAATAAGACATTTCTGGAAGCTGAGGCAATTTTCAGAGGACATATCTAGATCATAGCTAAAGCTGTAGTTATGGAATAGATAATTTTCCTTTTCCAGCATGCCCAGATATGAAAACAAAATTGTTTCTAAGGAAAAAATCCCCACAACAAAACAAACATCCCCCTTCCCCAAATGGGTAAAATAATGTCCTTTGTGAAAATTAAATAATCTAAATAACTCTTGCCTTGGCTAGTGTAAAGCATCTAAATTCCATAAAATGAGGGTAAGGAAGGAGTTTAGCATTCTATGATAGTGTATTGCCATTCAGTCTGTGTTCATTTTGGAGGGCACGAGCTTTAACCTTCACACCTTGGCTGGCACAGGTTACAATCATAGAATATCCCAAGTTGGAAGGGACTTACAAGTATCATTGAGCCCAACTCCTGGTCCTGCACAGGACAGCCCCCCAAAATTCCACCATGTGCCTGAGAGTGTTGTCCAAGTGCTTCTTGCACTCTGGCAGGTTTGCTGCTCACTGAGCTGGGCCAGAGGACTTTGAAGCCAGATGAAAGACTTAGGTGGGTTAAAGGAAGATTGAATGCACAAAAGTTACTTGTTCATGGTCATACAGCTGGAAGAACATATTTTTTGATTTTCAGGACTCAGCTTTACCCACATTTCTATGACTTGAGCTTTGAAAAACTTCTCCAATGAAATTCATAGGGTGACGTGTCTTAGAAAATGCTGCTTTGGCAAAAAAAACCAGTTTAAAAACTGTTTATCTTCATTGGATAGATCTAATTCCCAGCACACATGTCATGTGAGCAAACCCCTGAATACAGTGAGTTGTATTTAAATTTTTCATGTTGCACAAATGGAGAGTTTACTCCACTTTCTGCATTGTTGTCTTCAGGTGTCCCTCTCATCAGTCTGACTAAAGTACAGCCAAAGTTACTTCTCCTTCTCTCCCTCCTGGCCACAGCGTTTTTCACTTGGAGCCTTGTAAGCAGGAATCACCTGCTCTTCTGGGCTGCTGCAAAGGAAATGGTTGAGAAGGACGCAGAAAGGACAAACCACTAATCATTTTTAGGGACAGGAGATGAGAACTGGTCAGAGGATGACTGTGAACTCCTACAGGTAGAAGCAGGATCACTTTGTGTTTAAAAGTGGTTTAGGATTCTGGAAGCAAAGCAGAATCACCAGTGCTGTCCACCTCTAATTGCTGACTGGATAGCAATGATTTCTATAATTATATTTTAAAAGAAAAAGTACTTGTTTTGCTTTTTTGCAGAGATCAATATAAATTGAGACCAGCCACACACCAACCAATCTCTTCACCAACAGCTTGACCCCATCCCTTCTACTGACCCTGTCCCATTGGTTCCGAAGTCATAGCAGAGTCCTCCTCTGGCAAAAATTACAATAGGAAGGACACTGCAACCTCTCCTTTCCATAGAAACACTCACAAAGGCTATTTTGGCAAACCAAAGACCTCCTCTAGTGCTCCTGCAGGCAATAGTAAGGATCTCTTGGACCCAAACCTTCAGGAATAGCCCAGCATTGCCTCTTTCTCTGGCAATGATGTAAAACATCAAATTCCAGTCTTGAAATCAGGAGTTTTACCTTTTTCCATAGGCCTGTGTCTCGGCCCAATGCTACTTCCCATGCCTTGTAACAGTGCTGTGACCACTGCACACCACGTGAAGGACGAGGTCATCTTCCATGAGCAGGTTCAGGACAGAACCAGGGCTCTCACATTCTCTTGTTTCACCACTGGCAAAAGCAGTTCAACACTTGGCTGAAATGATGAAAAAGATAACAATTAGTTGAAATGTTATAAATACCCTAATTACAATCAAACTGTCCTCAAATGAAATATTTAATTTCAATCTTCTCAATGCTGTCTTTATTTGGCGGCTGTACATCCAGCGGGAAAGGATTTCTATTTTTCAACAGCAAAACATGATGTTTTGAATGTACTTTTTCTGTTGGAAAATGACAGGATGGAAAATCCACAGCTATCTCTACTCATAACACATCATGGTTAGGTGTGTGTGCATAGCACTTAGCACAGCATAAAACATAACATAGCACATAACACATCCAGGTGGGTGTGCATATGGCATGGGCACAAAAAGTAAGTTTTAGAGACAAAGTTTGAGGACACAGAAAAACTATTGGAAAAGGAGGGTTAAATAGCAGTCAGATCAGATGGTACAAAGAAAGCTGTGCTTTCTTGATCTTAAGAAAAGTTATAATACAAAATCCAGTTTGCAGGTGACACTGAAAACACTTCAGAAGTCCTTTCTTTTATTGTTCGGTTCAGGAAGACCTGGTGAAAGAAAAAAAAATCAAATACAAACAATACTAAACTTCCAGTGGAGATAAAGTCAAAATCCAGCTGAAGTTTCTGAGTCAGAAGCAAGTGCAACTGGTCAGATTTGCCACACACTTTCTCCCCCTCCATCTGAAAATAACACAGCTTCCAAGTTTTCTGGGACCATGAGAATTTACACAAGAACAGCCCCAGCAGAGTTCCCCTATGCTGCATTGTTTATTTTTGAGGGAAGCTGCTGACTGCTTTTCATTTTACCACATGTGAGACAAAACAATCCACTCTCCTTTTATTCAAAACAATTGTTTAATATTCCAAGTTTCTCGTGTGATTCAGAAGGGAACTGTTTCTAAATGCCAACCTCTGCTGCTGCGGGTGGAAAACTCCTGCTTCTGGCTTGGTTTAGCAGCAGGCTGGTGGCACATCAGCCTTTCCAAAGCAACGGGCCTTGGGCAGCGCCAGAAAGAGGTGCCCAACACTCAGCCAAAAACGGACCTAAACATCATCCAGACCCAGGGGAGGAAAATTTTTTTAACAGCTTACCTAAAAAGGCAGAAATTATTTGCCAAAGGTTCCAGCAATGTCACAGTTAATGCAGACAATTCTTGCGGTAAACACGGGGAATTGCCTGAATTGCCTGAAATGGGTCAGTTATCACCCAGGGAACCACTGGCCAATTCTGACCTCTCCACCTCACACCTGGGTGCAATTTCCAGCAGCCCAGCCGCTGTTTCCAGTGAAATCAAAGCCGATGCAGCCGTTGACTTCTAAGATCTCCGACAGGGAGATCTCAGCTGTGGTTACCAGCTGGGCTGCGCAAGTGGCATTTTCCAAAAAACCCATCTGCCACATTGAGGCTCCAGTAGCCAAGAATCTGCTACTTACTACCACAAAACTGCTCCAGATTTACACAGGGGTAACTATGAGCATTTACATTTTGGGAGGGACAGAGAAGGTGGATTTTAGAAACTGTTAGTTTCAGTGTTAAAAGGAAATTTTTATCTTCTTGCACTGGTCCAACCCTGCCTTTTTCTCTGCAGCTTTCTTGTTTTGCTGCTTCGTTTTCAGATAGGTGCCCTTGGCTTCCCCAGGACCATGGTCCAGCTCATGGCTTTTATCTTTCTTGACATTTTACATCTGTTTTGTGTCTCTAACTGCCTTTGATTTCAGCCTGCCTTCCCTTTTCTCATATTCAAACTCAGAGGCAAACCAGCTGAGATTTGCATCTCCATGGATGTTAGATGTCTCCAGGGTTGATGTGTGCAGTGGAGCTGGTGGTCTAGATTCCCTTCAGCATCAATGGAAAGAAATAAGTGGCTAAATCATGATCTATCTCAGTTACTTGAAGCATCTGAACTTAGTGGGAAGTAATTCCTACATCACAAGCATTTTTTTTTTCTCAACTAGCAACTGATGGAGAAGTCAATGTCAGGAGACACGACTCGTGTCCTGTATCAGAAAAACCAATTTTAAAAATGCTCTAAATGTGCCCTTCCTTTGGGAGCGTCCTGGTCCTTCACAGGTGCCTTTCTACACCCCTTGGCTGAAATGATTCACAGGCACCTGCCTTCCCAGGTGACACCACCAAGGTTCACATACCTGGTCATGGATTTCTGCAAGGTCTGGCAAATCCCACCCTGCTTATTGCCAGGGTATCTGGTGTGAGTTTTCTCCAAGAGGCCACATGAAACCTAAAGTACCATCAACAAACCTATTTGAAGAGTATGGCCATTTACACACAGGGAGGCAGGCTATGAAGGTTCTTTGGTAGAAAAGGGGATTTATCATGATGGATGAAGGGCATTTTTAGCTCAAGAGGCAGCTGGTTTCCCTGCAACCAGATGGCCAAAGGGTCCAGGCCAAACTTTGCATCTTGACCGTGCTCCAGTGTGATGATTACGACTGACTGAACTCGGAGTTTGGCCACTGTGTGAATATTAAACACCCCAGAATGGTTTCTAAAGATTATTAGGTTAGTGTAGCCCTCAGGTCAGCATCTCACCACTGAGCTTAGAAAAACAAGACGTAGAAATCAACAACTTTAAAACACAGGAGTCAGTAAGAAGCACTCTCTAAGAACGAGATACTGAACCATTAAAACTGGCCCAGGATGGAGATGCTGGAGGCCACCTAACATAAAAGGAAATTGTAAAAAGCACCAAATCTGAGCTCAGATCTGGATCCTCATTTTACAAATGTGCATTTTGTCAATAAAAGCATTGGCTACAAACATTTCAACACCTTCTGGTTGTCATAATTTGGTCTAGTACTGAAATCCGGATGTGAGAGGCACCTCTATTACTTCTTCATAGAGATGGCATGTGATTATCCAGAATTGCATCCCAAACCACAACCATAAAATTCAGCTTGAGTTGCCCTTATGCTAAATGACTCCAAAACAGATGTGTGAAAACCTGCTAATAGTAATCTTTATGTTACTTTAATAAGACAGCTGAGTGTGGTGGCATCTTGGGAACTTGTTGTCAAGTACCTTCCTGCTTTGGGGAGCCGCAGAAGAAAGAGGGAAAGAGGCAGAATGAAAGTCTGGTACCTATCTGCTCTGGTCATCTGGAATTAATCTGCAGCCAGGTGCCTGTCAAAGCTCCCAAATTCTTTGGGTATCCTAGAGACAGATGAGAGATAGTGCATGAAAAGGAAGTCAACGCTGGAAACAGATCCAATGCACATGATGCAGCTTCAGCACCCAAAAACCACATCCACAGAGCCCATGCACTTTCCTGCAGAAAGGCAGAACTTATGCCCATGGATAATATGTATTTTAAGAGCTAAACACAGGGACATGATGAGCCATTTAGCAAGGAAAAAAAAAAAAAAAGAAGTAAATAGGAAGATAAATAAAAATAAAACTATTCTCCTCCTGATGTCTGTAACCAGGTTCTGCAGATTGCACGGCACAGCTCCTCAGTGCATCCCGATCCAGGGTTCATCTGTGGAGGGAGGATCTTCTCCAGTGCATCTGCACTTCATTAGTAGTTTGTAGACTTCTAAATGAGCAACAGACTCCAGCATGAATGTGCATTGTCTGAGCTGGGCTGATCACACTGTGTGATACAAGGGAGTGTTAAAAAAAACTGCTGTTCTTCAGTAAACATTGGAAAAGAAAACCGAAGATTAATTCAAACAGCTTGGAAAACTGAAATGAGAGAAATGAGCTGAGTATTTCCAAATATGGGCTACCTTGCTGCAGTATCAAGGCAGGAAAACCTTGGGTCATGAGAGCCAACCAAGCTGCAACTCCCTGGATAACAAGGCCTTAATTAAAAGCTAAATTGCACATATATAAGTAAAACCCACAGGGCTCACTTCAGCCACAGAGGTCATGAAATCTCAGGCAATCATATGACAAACATTAATCCAAAAGTCCAGGGAACAACTGCTCTGCACACACTCACTCAACACAAGCCACAAAAACACTTCGCAAAAATGCCATAATGAGCTTAAGGCTTTTAGTACAAATAAATAAAGCCACAAATAGTAACACCAAAGGAAGAGAGAAAAGGAACCACCAAGGGCTCTGGTCTTCTATAGTGGGGAGTTGTTCAGTCAAAATGCCAAATTAACTGCAAGAGAGAGTTCTCTCCAGTGTTCCCACTGCCCCCCAACTCCTCATTTGCCCGCTTCACTCCCCTAACAACTCCTGCTAATCTAATCTGAAGGAAAATGTCTTCCCTGCTCCAAATCTGGCACTCACTTTACCCTCACATACAATAAAAACATGCCAACCAGCACGTGAGATGTTTTTCTTTAATACCATTAGGAGCCATAACACACCATGTTCAACATCCTATCTCCAGCTGCTTTGGAGAAAAGCAAAAAGCCCCAACTCAGGCACTAAACTATGCACAGGGTGTGCAGGGAGAGGAATAATTAGCTGATTTATGTAATTCCTACATTCCAGGTTTTGTTCAGCACCCTGTGTTGGATGGTCCTGAATCCAACCACCTTCAGTGACAAATCTCCCTGCACATGCTGTGGCACCAGGGATGAGCACAGATGGTCCCATGCTGAGGTTGAATCCAGGAGGTCAGTGCAGGGTGATTTATCTCTCGGAGCACAGCAGACCCTGAGACTCAGCTGCTGTAATTTGGGGGCAACCCAGCTACATCCATGGACATCTGCTGAGGATCTGCTCCTCTGTTTCTGCATTATTTTTGCTGTTAAAAGACCAGTAGCTTTCAAGAAAAGCAGCAAGATAACCTATAAAAGAGAGAAAATTTATATAGGGTGAACCAAGTGCACTGTCCCATGTTGGCAGTGCTGACCCACCAACTGCACATTATGATGCACAACCTTCCCTTGCTGACTCTGTGTTACTAATTTTGACTGAAGACGATCATTTAATGAACTTTCTTTTCATTTTCATTTCAACTGGAGGCTTGTAAGACTGTTTCCTTTGGAAGACACACACACTCAAAGCTCAGCATGGTGCATGGGGATGGCGGAGTTGCCCACAGCAGGACTTCTCTTAGAAGGTTCCCTGGGCCTGTAGGTGCTTTGCCCAAACTCAACACAGCCTTCCCCAATGGCTCATTGCATCTCCTAGGTGTGACTTGGAGTCACAAGCTCTTGTCCCATGGGACAGGCAAACAAGGAGTTTCCTGGGAACAAGGAGACCCAACGACATCAAGTATGACTTCTTTCTGCAGGAAGGAACATGCCAGAGTTACACACACATGGAAAATAATAGAGTAATAACCAGATTTTCCCCAAAATTCCTGAGCTTCACTAGGGGAAGGCCAGAACCTTGCTGAGAGCAGGATATGAGCATGCGGATGTACTCATGAAATAAACAATATCCTCTCAAATAGACCATGAAACAATACAGTTGAACACAGCCAGCAGAAATTCGCTGGGGATAATGCTTCCCAAGCCTTCCCTCTGCACCCACCACCATGTGCATGTCGTGGATGTGGGGTTTTGTTCTGCTCACTGGGATGGGAAGAAAGCAGCATCCCTCTTAGGGCCGGATCTGGAGGCAGCACTGAGCAGTACAGCTGGATTTCCCTCTGAGGGTCCAACTGGTAGGGATGTGGTCACACAACTGTAAGGGAGAAAGCTGTAGCTATAAATGAGTGTTGTTCTCCATCTCCTGACGTCAAGGGAAGCTTTGCTGGCAAGCCCTGCCAGGCACCGAGCTCCCACCCCACGCAGCCCCCACGTGAGATCTCAGCCGTCTCCCTCACAGCCGGGTGCTGGCACATCTCCACCCCCCAGCCCCCAGCTGCTGTGATGGGGGGAGATGCTGCCAAAAGTTACTTGCCCAGAAAGCCACCTTCCATCAACAGCACATTGTGCTGGACGTCAGGTTGATGAAGGGGATGGTGGTGTGATTCCGGGGGACCCCAGGGTAGGAGCATTGTGAGTCACCCACATCCCTGGCAATATGATGAAGAGAAACCATCTCACCAGCAGCTTTACCCTCTAATACTTTTCAATCAACACCTGGTTTTGTGCTGTTGCTCTTTACTTTCATTACTGACAGGGGATATGTTGTTTTGTTGCTCCATTTCACAGGGAGGGAGAAGAGATGTTTGAGCCACTTCTAGAAAACAAAAATAGATAAAATTGTACATCTATTTCCTTCTGGAAGTAGTCAGGACAGAGCTGGAGAAAAGATGAGGCCAGGAGAAGCAAGTAACCCTTTAAAAAGCCTTTTAAAAAAACATTCCCATCATATCCTTAAACAAACCCATGAGAGAAGCCAAAGCTACCCCAAACTTTCCCCTTCACCCTGTAATTTTCAGACAACAAACCAATCCTTTCACTTTTCTAAAGGAGTGAAGAGAAAGGCAGAGAACTGGAAAACCCGTTATAGAAATATCAGCTGTTCCTCCTCATTCCCACCCCCAGTTCTGTTTTTTGACAAGTTAAAGTGAGGCCATAACTTATTCTGCTTTGTTCGACAGGGCTAATCACACGTGACTCTAATCACTCATGATGTTTTATTGATTTTAAGCACATTTAATCAGAAATTGGCTCTGAGTTAGATTTCTGCTAATTACTGAGAAGAAGCATTTTGAATGACTTCACAATTGGACTGCAGATTAGAATGGACAATATGTACTAAAATAATGATTCATGCATTCAGCTCCCTGGATTTATTTTGTTTATATTGGATTTTTTAATCTTTAAAGACATAATTCTGCATATGGGCAAGCAGCATTTAAAACCCTTAACAAAATGGGCTTAATTTAACAGTCTAGGCTTTCACCAGAGATGGGATATGTGGGGAACAGTTTACATCCTGTAAATGCAGTTCTTTCTCTGAAGGTCACTCTGGAGGTGCCTTGTCCATGGTGACACCAGGCACAGGTGGTCTTGGGACTGCTGGAAGGTGGGAGGCCTCTGCATGGGGCCCCTTTCGCATCCACACCAAATCCATCAGTCCTGCTCTGAACTCAGGGTGAGCTTTTCTGATGCAGTCCCTGCACTGTCCCTACTTCCAGCCCCAAACCCCAAACCCAAATGGCTCATTCAGGCAAAGGCACCCAGCTCTGAGAGGTTCCCACAGAGAGCAGGACCATCCCAGCTGAGTCCAGCCACCACCAACCACCTCACCCCTTGTGCTGCTCAAATCTTTCAACAACAGAGGGTTAAACAGTTTAGATTTCCATATTTCTTTGCTTAAAAACCACCTTCTCGCTGAAAATCAGATTACTGCTGATCACAGCTTGGTAAAAGATTTCTTATTTTTCAATGGCCATAGGTGTCTTGTCTCCATCTGTGCCTCAAGGAAAAGTGACTGCAAATACTCCAGTGACACTGTCCATGCTCAGAAGCAGCTGTGGCCAAGTACAGACCTTTCTCAGCTCTGCAAAACTTCCTCTGCCTCCTGGAAGACACTGATCCAGGAGCAATAGGGAAGCCAGAGGCTGGCAGAGAGGCCAGGCTAGAGACTACCAGCTATTTGAACTGGTAGGAAAAGAAAATTTCCTTCTGATTGAAAACAGTAACTTTCCATTTCCATCTATGCTATTTTATTTTTGTTGGAAAACAACAAGTCACACTTGTGGAAGGCTCCCACAGTTTTCAGCTAAAATTTTTGAGTTCTGAGTTCTAAAGTCAAAATTTTCCATGAAAAAAGGAGTACTTTTTTCCCCCAACACAACTCTCCTGGGAATACTTATAACAATTTTGCCAGTCAATTACTTTCATACAAAGACCAGCCTAAATTCAGAATGATGCACAGAATACTCTGCAATAACCAGTGTCTAGAAAGCAACAGGTCCAAGGTGTCCCCTTCTGCTCCCACTGCTTTCCACGGGTCCATGACACCATGATTCTGTGGGTGGAACTAAGTCATGATTGATGTTTCAGTTTCACAGAAAGCTGGGAAAATCACCCCAGAGTCACCACTGGCCTCCCAAGGAACCAGCCTGCAAGTCTGTGCTAATTCATCCATCGCTGAGAAGGGATGAAGATTTTTAGTACTTAAGTAATGTTGCACTCCTTGGATATAATATGGCAAGACTCCAACCTTCATGTAGGACTCAAAGTTCAGAGTGTAATTCTGATTCTTACATCCTCACAGTCCTCCCCATTCCCCACGGTGCCATTTTATTATCACTACAGAACAGGATTTAGAGGCACAGGGAACTCTCATCTTGGTGTAACTTCACAGGTTATAAAAAGGAAATATCTGTGACTTGGACCCCTTCAACCAACCAACCATCCTTCCTTCCTTCCTTCCTTCCTTCCCTCCCTCCCTTCCTTCCCCTCCCTCCCCTCCCTCCCTTTCCCTTCCTTCCTTCCCTTAAAATATAGATTTTAAATATATTCTGCAAAAGAAAGCGTCTGCCTAACCCAAATCAATTGACATATTGTTTGCAGCAGCACTGACAGGTACAAAGGCTGTGTGTTGGTGAAATGATCAGACCACGTCCTGGCCAGGCGACTTCCTACCCCTCGAAATTGAGTGAAGCCCTGGGGATACATGGCTTCTTTTTGAAGCTTTTCTATTTTTAGATCCTCCCTATATCCCTCCAAAATTGTTGTCAAGGTCTTTACCAGGTCTTCAGAAGACACAAGGATTGACTCCCTGAAACATGTTTTTTATGAAAGCTTTGCAAAGGAGATTCTGCATCAAGTATAAAACTCACCGCATCCAGCGTTACCGGGTGTAGGTGTTCACAGCCCTGAGGCGTGTTGCTTTGGTAGTTTTCTGAATGGACATGAATGACACAACAGCAGATCTGTGTTCTTTCACTCACTAGTTGACTCCAGCTTCAGTGAGAACGACAGGCTTGAAATTATTCTGAAGTTACAGCACCTACAAGAGTTTTACCAGATGGAAACCTGAAAAAAGATTACTGATTACTTCTCAGATGCATTGCTCATTTGTTCAGAGTAATTAGTAGATGCAAAACCAAAAATAGACCCTTTTCTTTTGATCCTTTCCAGTTGGATTCTGTGTATGAGGACCCAGAACACATAACTGGATATTCTGCACTGAAACTGCTACAGTTTTTCATTCAAAACCCAACCAGCGTTTCACATCTCACCTATGAAAATGCAAATGAAGATAAGTCCTATCAAAAGACGCTGGTGAGCATCAACTTGTCCCAACCCCACACATTTCCTGTCCTCCTGGGGGAAAGAAATCACATGCAGGCTCACTTACAGACTTTGAAGTGTCTCAGTGACGAGCCTGTGCTGTTCTCTGGTTATTTAATCATCTATTAAAAATCCACCTGAAGTGAACAGTGAAGGTCTTTGCAGTGTCCTGAAGTCAATGGCAGCTCTTTCTTTGACACCACTAGCTTTGGGATTAGCACTTTATATATAGCACAGGCCAAAGGGTGAGGAAGAAGAGTGGATTTCAGGAGGGTGGATGAAGAGTGGAGTGGATGGTGACAGGGCTTGACCAGGCATCTATTTGTGTGTGTGAGAGCCAAGACAGATCTGGCAGCAGCAGCTCAAGGGTGCTGGGAATGCTCAGAAATGGTCAATGCTACCAAAATGACCCAAGAAACACAGGCCAGTTGATTGCTCTATAAAAAGAGGAGATCCTCTTACAGTGCAAAGCTGGCTGAGCACACACATGCCAGCCGTTCTGCTCAAACACTCCTTAGCAAGAGCTGCCTCTTTCTCCTCTGAGAAGCTCCAGCATCTTGATGTGGGCACCTGTTTCCCAGGGAGGTGCTTTAGGTGGGACATGGCACCTGAAATTATCTTTGCATGTTCTCTGGCAAGGCTAAACAAAAGGAGATCATATGAATCCATTGCATATCAATGCCTGGAAAGACTTGTCCTCCTTAGATGGATTTGGTAATGTGGCACCAAAAGCTGAACTGGCTACATGGTCAGGAGTGAGTCAAAGGATGAAGAAGCTGGAACTCACACTACTGTGCCACTCTTTTGGCTTGTGGCAAAGCTTCAGCACAACAATACAGACCCAAATACAGCCATCAGCAAATGTTTCATCTACCCTAGCAGTGGTGCTGAGTCCAGTCAGCAAATGGACCAGTGAGGTCATGGTCATGTTTCCAGCTGTACATTTAACAAACCTCGTTTTTTATGCTGAGCATTACCATTGATATCCTGCATTCAAGATTAGGGCGATTCTGTACATTATTTCCAGCAAGGGATTAATTAAATCTCAACATTTCTGAGAGTCAGTTGGTATAAAGGAAGCCATTCATTTCAGCAAGATCCACATTAACAAGTTCCTTGTTTGCTTCTAAACTTGCTCCACGGTAGAGTGAAATGCAAGCTGGGAACTACCTCTTACAAATACTTCAAAATGCCTAATAATGATATAAATTAACTACCTCCAGAGGTTCTACCTGCCAACCACTGCTTCTTCATCTTCAGGTCACAAAACAGCCTGTGCTCTGTCCTAACAGTAGGTCCCCAATGCAACATCAATGTTCATGTCAGCACACTGCCCAAATGACCTCTGCAGTATTTTGCTCCTGCTGTTCCTTGGGCTGGAGGGAAGTAGCATGAAGTCCATGGCACCATGCTGGGAGAGAAGGAAAAACCCTGTTTGAGTCTTAAAATGGTGGGAGGAGACAAGGAAGGACAGGAGTGTTTTGCTCAATTGGCTGCAGAGAGAAGGTGTTAAGGAGACCCAGCAGGAATGGAAATGGGGCAGCACAGCTGATGTGCCTTGGATATGTGAAGTGGGAGGCTACCAGCCAACATCTTCAGGTGGATTTTTCAAATGAAAAATGGGAAAGAAGCCCCAAAGCCCCAAATCTGAGCAAAACTCTGGCTTCACTAGGACTCTTCACTGACAAAACTGCTCACAGATTTACTCATTGTCCTCCCTTGCCCATAGTGCTCATGCCTATATGCAAATGGCTATGGAGAGACCTGGGGATCTCCGTGCCAGTCACCAAAACCCAGCACTTTCCATGGCTTTTTCTAGGGCAGTGAAACAGCTGCGCCTGCCCACAGCCGCTCACTTTGCTTTCTCAAAATCTGCTGTTACTTGTTTGGTCTTTCTTCCTGTTCACTTTTATTCTGCTTTTCGTCATCAAAGATCTGCCTAGGCCGATGGGGGATTTTGAGACCTGGAGAGTTTCCATGAGTCTGGCTTGTATTAGAGGGGGGCAATTTCCCAACCACCGGCTGAGTTTCAACATTCCTGCTCTCCTTGCCTTGCTGAGGAAAACCAGGGGCAGTCTCCTGCAAAGACTTAGTCCATTTCCAGCAGGATGAAGTCAAGGTGAGGGAATTTTGACAAGAGCAACAGAGTGGGCTGGACTGCAGAGCTGCTTCTGGCTTGCTTGGAGTTGAGCCTGATGATGATTTCTTCAGCTCATCCTCCATCCTCATCCCTCCTGGCAATCATGACCCCATGTTCACAATGATCCATCCTTGCACAGGGGGGCTCTTGCACATCCCTGCCTCCCCAGGCTCATTTAGGACCTGGAGGTTCTTTAACCTGGGATGAATACTGCCTGGGGCAGGTTGAAATGAATTGGAGAGCACAGTTTTTGGTGGACTTTTATAAACTGTAGATGCAAAGATGTCTATAGGAATGAACACAGCTGTAGGCTTCACAAAACCTTCACCTTTGTGTAAAGAGAAGCAGAGGGTTAAGTTGAAGTAAGTGACATTTCCAAACCAGTAACAATGCCATGATAACAATATAAAAAACATCATCAATCTGGGATTTGCCCTTCATTGTTTCTGTGAAGCTGAAACTAATCAAAGAAATAAAATTTTGTGAAAACCAATGACATTTACAAAAAAAGAGAATTACATAGGCATGATACTCCATTCCTGGAAAAATTCAAGGTCAGGCTGGATTAGACTCTGAGCAATATGATCTAGTTGAAGATGTCCCTGTTCATTGCATATGGCCTTTAAAGGTCCCTTCCAACCCAAACTTTTTAGGATAATCATGCCAGATACTCTGCTCTAAATAACAGTCTTGATGTCTTTCATCATTTGGAGAGTTTCCTCCTCATCCTTCTCATGGATTAGTATCCAGCCCATAGCTCCCTTTGCATTTGCAAAACCAAAGTCCATCAGGCAATGATCTCTGTGTAAAGCAGAAGAGTGAGAGATGTGGCCATGGTCCGGAGCCCCACTGATGCAAAAGGCAGCACCGAGCCCCGTGAGTGTTCACGTTGGAATTGAGCTCCCCCATCTCCCCCTCCCAACTCCACTGTTACAGGCCCGACTACACAATATTAATTGCAGTTACCCGTGTATCTCATGTCCAGTGGATATTGCCTTTTAATAAGTGCCATTGTGCAATTAAGCACCAGCAGCGCGAGGCAGGAATTCTGCAGCACCAGCAATTTTTGCCGGGAACCACGAGATGGCGATGGAATAGAAATTTCTATCGAGAGAAAAAGCAGTTTGGGGTTTTGGAGGAAGGACTGAACCCCCAGTCCTTCCTGAGCCCTCAGCCATAAAGCAAAAAGCAGGGAGGTGTGGGAATTGTACCATTATTTTCCATCTTTTTTATTTTTTTTTTTTGGGTGCATCCATATACTCACTCTGCATTTATTTGTTATCAAATATCTGAAGCATAGCACAGTCTTCCCTTTCTTTTTTTAATATTAGTAGCTTTCTTGAAATCTTCTGTTAGAGCAGCAGCTTGATCCTGCCATGACCAAGCAAATCAGCAGAAAGGGGCACTAAATTGCAGAGTTTGCTGCATAAGAGTCATTAAGGAAAAAGGTTTCTTTCCTTCCTCTATCAAAATGCTCAATTTCCCAAGAGGTATGTCTATCACTGATCACTACACTGAAGGAAATTTTGACACAACATGAAATATTAATTAAGATATTTAATTAAAACACAGAGAGGCATGGAAAATGGGGAGCTGGCTGATGTAGCACATGTAGTTGCAACCCCTTTACCCTCTGAGCTCACCCCTTTTCCCAGGATGGTGTGACTGGGATGTGTAAAGTGAGATCAATAAGTGTGAATTGAACGTACAAACTGGATGTTGATATTTAAAAAACCCTTTCTTTATCACCTTATTTTTGCTTTTAGTCTTTCCCCCTTACTAGAAACATGTATCCATAGGCAAAGGTGCAGTCCCTTTTATTTAGTAAATCAATATTCATAGAATCATAGAATGGTTCGATTTGGAGGGGACCATAAAGATCATCCAGTTCCACCCCCTGCCACAGGCAGGGACACCTTCCGTTATCCCAGGTGGTTCCAAGCACCGTCCAACCTGGTCTTGAACACTTTCAGGGATGGGGCAGCCACAGCTTCTCTGGGCAACCTCTTCCAGTCTATGACCACCCTCACAAGGCCCTGTGGTTGTTCATGTGATCATTCTCAGCACCAGGGAGTGATGCCAGCAGTTTTATACCCAGGGAACCAAATCAACAAATATTGAACTGTTTTCAAATGCTTGCAAGGCAGAAAACAACATCTCCAACATCTCCATCCTCCCTCTAAAAAACCTAAGTGAATGAGTACTCAAATCCTAAAGCCATCAACAATTATTTTTTTTTAATGTGACTTTTTAGCTTGATCCCATAAAAAAATTGTCTCCCTTTTCTCTGAGTCATTGTACCCCCAGTTCCCACAGCGCTGGGCATGGGAGCAGCACCCACTTCCCACCAAATCCTCGGGCACTATACAGGAAAAGTGGCAGTTTTCACCTTCTTTCTCCAGCATAGCAGTATTTCTACTGCCAACCCCAGAACTGTGGTTGAATGAGGATAAAGCTCCAAATTTTGAGCCCATTATTCAATTAGGATTTGCACAAATACAGCTTCAAAGTGCCCTCATGAAAATTTGCCCTGTATATTAAAACTTCCCTTTGCAAATCTGCCCTTTCTGTTCCTGCCTGAGAAGGGGAGGGGAGACAGCTTGAAGAGATTCATTTTCCCTCTAGTTTATATATAACTTGCTAAGCTTTTTATTTTTTTAAATGAGCTTACTATGTCCAATTTAAGTCAAAATTTAATGATCCCTTCAGTAATTCATTTAAGGATACAGCTTCAATAAATGCCATAGCATAAGTCAGGGAATAACTGTCCTTGTCTGCAGCACAATGATTAATCAACTTTATTAAAATTAGGATCGGCTTAGGAGATTTGCATAGTAAAAGAAAACTCAGAACCTTCTTCAGGACTAAAATGTACCTGAGACCAAACTTGGGCATTTTCTCTCCACTTTCCCAGAACTATTTTCTCTGTGTAACTTGGGAGCATCCAAGTCCAGAGTTCAGAGTTGGGGTCATGCCTAGAGGTGGATGGCATGATAGTGGTCCTAAAAAGGGTTAAAAGAGACCAATAGTCATTTGCACAGAGAGGCAGGTTACTTCACACTTTGGACAGAAAGGCATGTGGGAAACATCCTGTTTCTGGAAATCTAAGTGGTATTTCTCAAAGCTTTGGTGGAGGGATGCTTTCTGGATGAGGCATCAGCCTCAGAGCAAGCATCTGGAGTTGTTTGATATTATTTTATGGTATTTCATATTATTATATGTTATTTTATGTCTTCATCTCCCCCTTGAGTTGGGCAAGGCTCTGGATGCCTGTTCTGCTTAGTGAGTGACAGATGCTGATGCTCTGAGCAGCTCAGCCCCCTTGGCTGGTCAGGGGAAGCAAAAGCAGCTCAAGATGCCCAGGGCAGCTCTGCAGCCCTGACTCTGAGAGCAGCACCCTGCCATGGCCCAGCCATGGTGCCAGCATGGCCCTGCCACCAAGCTGCCAACCGAGGGGACCGAGCCCCCACAACCCCCACGTCACCACTGCAATGGCCCAACATAGAACACAACTGACCATGAGGGACCAATTAGGTTTCTGGATCCAATTAGCAGCAGCTGTGATTTGTGTGCATCCCTCTGTGCATATGGCTGTGCTGAACTTTCCCTCCGTTTCAAATGTCCCCGCATAGCGCAGGCAAAATGGGAGGAAGGAACATTTTTCTTGGGTTTTTTTGAAAGCCTTTATTATGATGGATGGGGAACCTTTTACATCATTCACCAACCTGCAAACAAATTAGGTACCTTCATCACCTTCCCCTGATAGTGGAGCTGGCAAGCGATGGCCCGATGAGCTGTCGGGGAGCGAGGGGGGTGCACAAGTGTTTCATTGGACATCATCAACCAAGTTTGCTGGAAATAAAATATAAGTGAAGTCAGATGCTGAGGGCTTAAGTGTCCATGCATTAACCAAGATGGTTTCCATCTCGTGGAGCAATTTGGGCTCCGGCCATTTAGGGCTGGACAGGGATTGTTACTCATTTTAATGGATGCTGGGCATCCAAATCCCTTCAGTGGAATTGAAACATCTCATCCCTAATTTCTATGTGTTTCTATACAGCCAACTCCTGCAGGGCACTCAGGGAAGCCTGATAGAAATGTTACTGGTATTACCCATAACAATCTTCAGTTTCATTGAAGAGATCAGAGTATGAAGAAGAGAAGGAAAGGTCCAGGTCTGTTGACAAAATGACAGGGAGATAAACAGAGCTGGCTCCTTCTTCCCTATCAGTGGTTCCAGCCCAGAAATAGAAGATGCCATCAGCTGCAGCCCACCAGAAGTCCTGTGCTTGGAGCTTCACAAGCAGTGAAACAGCAGCACTTATGGGAGCAGGGGGATGGTGCAGATTAGGGCAGGTTCTGCTTCTAATGATCCTGGTGGTTGGGAGCAAGGCTGTGGTAAATGACTGGGAATTCTGCAGCACTGCCCAAGGGATCAGCCCCTCTCCTCCATCTATAGGACTTTTAATGGCAGGCCTGCCCTTGGCAGGAGGTGTTGATAATGCAGCTCCATCGGAAAGGGAGGAGATAAAACC
This sequence comes from Neodrepanis coruscans, assembly GCA_013400695.1. Classification (NCBI taxonomy): domain Eukaryota; kingdom Metazoa; phylum Chordata; class Aves; order Passeriformes; family Philepittidae; genus Neodrepanis; species Neodrepanis coruscans. Next base: position 74,760 of record VYZS01053499.1, on the reverse strand, counting down.
CCTTTACAGGATGATTTAGAAAAATGGTCATCTAGCTGGAAAGTATCTGTTAAATAAAAAAGCACAGTTGGAGAAGAGACTCCTGCAGACATGCATAGCCTTGACAAAAATGTTTAGGATAGAGGCACTAGAAACAAGGTCCAAGATAATTTTATTGCTCAGTAAACAACTCAGAGTCTCATTGCTGGCAGTGCTTGGAAATCACAGAATCATTTGGGTTGGAAAAGTCCTCTAAGATCATTGAATCTGGCTGTCAATCCAGCACCACCATGTTTGCCATTAAACCATGTCCCCCAATGCCACATCCACATGTCTTTTGAACACTTCCGGGGATGCTGATTCCACCACATCCCTGGGCAGTTTATACCAATGCTTGACCAACCTTTCAGAGAAGAAATTTTTCCTAAATGAACCCTTTTACACAGCAGCCAGAGGCCAGTGGGCTTCTGGGGATGAGCGAGGAGGGTTTGTAATTGAATTGAGACAGCAGGAAAGGGGCTGAAGTTCGCATGGCATCAGATCAGAATGTCTGAAAAAAAACCGAAACAGTTTCTCCCTATTTGGCTGAGAAGTGAAGGGGACCTGGCAGTGGCAGTTCCCTATCCCTCCTCTTACAGGTGGTTCCTTGGTGGGGAGCACATAAAGTCAAACAACATTATCTGTAGAGGAGAAGGATGAAGTGGGTGATGTTTTCCATGGAACTGGAAAACTCAGCAGAATTTAACTTGATCCTTGGAAGAAGAGAAACATGTTTCAAAACCCAGCTTTCAGCAAATGCTGAAGTCACAGTAGATGGCCCACAGAGAGGAAGAATGGTTTTGTGGTTAAGGCATTTCACTGTCATATGAAAAATCTGGATTTAATTCCATTAGCCACAACATCCCTGCGTGTTATAGACAAATCACTTCCTATCTTTTTGCCCAGCTCACTATATTAAATAAGGGTGTCAGCTCTTCTTTTTCGAACAGATAGTCCTTACCATGAGGAGGTTGCAGTCATAGCAAAGTCTACACATTGTGGATTGAAGCAACAAGTTTCATGAGCGCATCGCCTTGATAATGATGGCAACGTTTTACTCTCCTTCATGGAAGGAGCTGAATCCTCCACTTGAAAGCAGAATATTATATCCACAATCCACTCCTCTTCATGGGTCAGGATTTGAAACCAATTCCTGTATTCAAAAAGATGAATCACAGCACAAAAATGACTTAATTAGCTTTGTAGACAGCCAGTGTGAGCACAGAATACCCCAAGCGAGGGTCCTCTCCAGCCAAACTCTGTCCTTTAGGGAACTTGGCATTCCTTCCAGGCTGTGTGTCAAGGAGACTGAGCAACTTTACATCAACACAACATGGATTTTCCTTCTACCAAACTACTCTGCAATCTGTAATTTTTAACCTCACAAGTTTGAGATTGTACCTTAACATTTGCAGGAAGCAGATGGCTTCTGCATACTGCCAACCTGTTGTTACAAAAGCATCTTCCAAGAATTGTTTTCTACCCACAGTCGCTAACCATAATTAACCTTTCATATGATTTAATAAACAGCAAAAAATATTTGCCATCTCATATTAATAAAGAGAGCTCTTTGGGACATTTTCTCCTCCCTCTTCTAGAAACGTGGAAGCCGTGGTAATTTTTGTGTGTGCTTGTTTTATTGCCTTTCAAACTATTTAGGGATGCAGTTTACCTATGCAGACTAAAGCTGTGAAGGACAGCAGAACAGTGAATGAGCAGAGCACCTTCTGGCATAGCACAGAAAAGTGACCTCTTATTTGAGGGGGAAAAAAACAAACAACAAAAAAAATCAAATCTGAGTGAGAAGAGTGTCTGACTGCAGAGCCCATTGACAGCCACAGAGATATCAAGGCAGACAGCTGTGTTTTACACCTTCCCCACACATAATTTTAATATCTCATGGAGTTTTAAGTGCTAATAATAGAGTACTGTAGTGCTTTGACCTTTTTTATAATGGGAAACTAAACTGACCGGTCATTTTCGGACAGAGGGCTCTCCCTATATATATATATATTTATATATATATATACATGCCATGGTGACAGACACCTCCAAAGTGCTGAGGAGACAGCTAAGTGCAAAGTGGGATATTACCATGATTTCATTAATGAGTGAAAATGAAGATGTTGGCTAAGACATTCCCCCACATTATGGGGGAAATTAAATGACAGACATAAGTAAAAAGCTGGCATGGGGGTCCAAAGTATATCTCTCCATTCGATGTGTTTTTGCTTTGGCTTTAGGACATCAAAGGCTTTTTGAAGAGCTGAAACTATAAAAGAAATATTCTCTTGGTTTAACCAATTTCCATAATGGGGATTAGGGAACACTCTCCCTGCTAGGACAGGAGAACTTCTCCTTCAATTAATATTTCTTGTGATTGTTGAGTGCTCATCATCCATTAGTATGATAATGCACCTTTGAAATTACAAAAACAATTATGATGAAAACTGCTTGGCTATAAAAAAATAAAATAAAACTCTATACATACAAATGCTGAGCTGCAGTCCAGGAACTGATTCCAGGAGATGGTCCCAGGTTTTCTGCTTTCTCCCTGGTTTTGCTGGTACGTTGGAGTTCGCTGAATGGTGTTTCATTCTCATTTATTATCAATATTCTGCCAAGATTGAAATGGACCAGCTTCAATTAAGATGGATGCACATCAAATTAATGCAAGCCTCAGAAGAGACTGACTTTGGAACTGAAAATAAAAAACGGTAAAATAATTTTTAAAAATTGCTTTCTGAATATAGAAATTAAACAAGCAAAACCAAAGACTTCAAAGAGACAAGAATTTTTTTAAAAACTAAGAATAACACTTCTGCCTTAATAATATGTACCTGAAAACAACCAAGCTATTGCAGTGTTTTCTCTGCATCCCATTACCGTCTGAGATGTTGACTGATAAATTTGCTTGTCTGAAATACAGCAGAAAACTACTATTATGTTAGAGATGCCATTCCCTTAACTATTTTCAGTAGCCATTTCTTCAACTAATTTCAGTAATTAATGCTTCAGTCATACCAGATTGTGGGTTCACCCCTTACTCTGCTTCCTTTTGTGATAATTTTGTCCTAGTCATGGTTTAGAGATTTTTTTTTTGCATTCTTAGATTTTCTCTAGCTTAGAAAAAATTTTTAAAAAATTATTCCCATTAAAAAAGATGTTATTTCCCCCAGAGGCTGTGAACACAAAAAGTGCATTATGATATCGACACAAACTTGAAATATGCAAGTATATCTTTTACTTTTGTAGAGCTCAGTGAGATACAGGGTAGAAGAAATACAGGGTCACCAATCTTTTATACAATCCCTTACCTTTTTGCATGGTACTTTAAGGTGCCCTCTCCCACTGAAAATTCAGTCTGGTGCTGCTGTTGTTCTTGGAGACTTTATTTTTTAAGCCTGAAGCCCAGTTTACAAGGTCTGACCAACTGAATTTGATTTTCTTTCCTTTCCAATTCAGTTTAAGATTCAGGCGGAGGTTTAGCCTTTGACCTACTGAATTTTCCTTTTCCTGTCCAATGTCTTAACATTATTATTATTTTAATAGAAAGGATTTTTTCTTGCTGTTGGTCCTTGTTTTGCTTTTTTGCTTTTGCTTTGTTTAGCTTTTTTTTTTTGCTTTTGTTTTCCTACAGGATGGGTTAAACAGTTCCTCCGAGCACTTTTTGGATTCGTTGGATCTGGCTCAAATCCACGGGACAAACATTTTGCTGCCACAAGAGCCCTGAGGATCTATAATCTGTGGTTCCTTTCACTCCTCTGGCAGCCGTCTCAAGCCAGGGCGTGTTTGATGGGTTTTTTTGGAAGAACACGTTTTCATTCAAGAGTTGTTACAGCAAAATCTCAGCAAGGTCTGCGGTGGTCTGTGTCCGAAGGCAACAAAGCCAGCCTTCTCCTCTGCTTTGGGTTTCTTTTCAGCACTTACCAACTTTGTCTCACAACACCCTCGAGGAGGCAAATGCACTTTTTGTTCCTTTATTAACAGGCAAGGGAAGGGACATTAAAATCCCGGTGGTGCAGTGAGAAGCAGTCTTGACATGCCCTGTTGGCATGAAGGGGGGGTTTGGGTGTGATGTTTTGGGTACCCCCGAGCTCTGCTCACCTTATCCAACCTACCCTCCTGTCACCAATTTATTCCCTCAAAATAGGCAGCCACAAAGCTCTGGGATTGCTGCTTTGGCAGGAAGGAAGAGGATTTATTTGCTGCTGATCTCTTTGGGGAATTATTTTTTGTTCCTCTCCAGCCGGCGCACGGCCCTGCCATCACTGCCGCCCCTCAACAGTTTTAAGGCATTTATATACAGATCCCTGTGGAGGAAATGGGCTCTTTTTGTCCCGTATTGCAGATGGCAGCTATGAGAGAGGAAGATTTATGCCACTTGCCCAACTTTGCCCTGGAAGTCTTTGGCAGAGATTTTTACCCTGGTCTCCAACCTCACACTACAATTTGTGACCATGGCTCCTGGCTCCACAATAGCCTCCCCATTGCCATTTTTCACCCATTTACAGCAAATCTCATGAAATTTTATTAATTTTTTTTTTTTTTAAAAATCCCTCTATTTGAAGTGGTTTCAAAGTGTGTGAAACTCCTCTTTCATTAAAAGGAAAATTAAAGTTATAGACAAAAGGCTGACAGACTAGAAACTGTAATACTAACAGAAACAATTCAACATTAAAAAAACAATCTGCTGCTCCAAGGGTCATCCCGTGATTTTCACGGAGTGATTCATGATTTTCCAGCACAGTTGCCGGGCAGATCTTAAGGATTGACGCCTGTGTGGGAATACTAATTCGAAAAAGTATTCAGCTCCTCATCAGATGTTGAGGAGTATGGCATGCTTTCATTTTTCCTGCACATTAGCCAAATTAAATCAAAATAAATATCAATGAAAATATTGCACAGGACATAAAACCCTATCCATTTGCGCTCTATCCATATGCTGCTTTATGAGACACTGGGTTCCGCTCTCCGCTGCCAGCCTCGGGAGCGCAGCAAGGCGCGGAGTCCCCGATGTGCTTTAGGCATTCATCCCGCAAATACTGCACCCCGGGGCCTGCCTGCAGTTTTGTTCTCACCATGTATCTTTGCCAGGCTCATTCCTGCCCGCAGGCAGCAGCCGTGGCCCGGCTCACGCCTGCCAGGCCGCCTCCAGCCCCGGCCGCGCCGGCATCAGCCGCAAGGTGCATTTCTGCCAGCAAGAAGTACAGTTGCTAAAAGGTGCTTTGTCCATTAATTATCTTAGGGTGGTTGAGACAAAGCAAACATTTCCATGTCCAGGAAGTTGTTTTTTAGGGATGCTGGAGTGTTCAAACCCCGCGGGGTCCCTCGCTGTACATCTGCATCCGAGACACCGTGCGACCTGCGAAGCACGGAACGCCTGCTACAGAAACCACAAAACACAACTCGGGGTTTAAAAATGCAACCAATTTGCGTCAGCTCAGGAGCAAGAACAGCGATTTCTGCTTTTAAAACTGGTGCAGTTTAGGGTAATGTAATTAGAGATTCAACATTTCCCCCTCATTATTATTTAGGTCCCTCATTTGAATGCTCAGGTCTGAGGGAAGGGGGATTGCTTGGAAATTACAGACGCAGCCAAATTTCTTCCTTCCCCTTTGACAGGGCAGCGCTGATGGTTATTGTTCTTTTCTAGCTGCATTACGCTGTCCTTGATTTTTGTTTCAAGCAGTCTAATGGCATGATGTCAAATCCTGCTAATTGGTTTAGGATTAAAATGCAGGGCCACATCACTCTCTTGATTAACCAGCAGCAAAACTGCTTTTGTCTAGCGATCGTTTCAGAGGAGAAAGAAAATAAAGCATATAAAGGAAGCTTCAGGCTTTTGTCAGTAAAAATACATAGGAAACTGCTTTTTTTTTTTTTTCTTAAGGCAAAAAAAAAGCCACTGTGAGGCCCACTAAGTTTTGACTTGCAGCAGTTAAAAAGCAGCCCTGCGGGGAAAGATCGCTTCCTGAGGAGCAGGGACTGTGCTTTTATGCAGCATCCAGCCACTCGCTGCTCTGCACCGGAGCACCCATGGCTGAATCTGCTTATAGTTAATAAAACCAGCAACAAAAAATCAACGAAAATGTCTCAGTCCTCTTTCATGGCCTCTCTGACACTCAAACGACTCCAGTCCTAGACGAGGGATAAATAAACTGAGCAAAGGCTGTGGTGGGCAATGCAGCAGCCGGGAGCTGTTGGGAGCTCCAGGCACTTGCAGGGACCTGAGCAGGATGTGGGATGCCAGGAGTCAAGGGAAGGGGGGCTGCATCTGTAGCACTCACCCTAAGGACTCAGAAATTAATTCTACATCCTGAGATGGAGCTGTGCTTGCTGGGACCGAGCTCACCTGTTGGGTAATGAGCTTAAAGAAGCAGTTTTTCATGGGGATAACTGGGAGGGGAAGGGGGACACAGTTCAAATTAAAATAGTCGAAGCAACACCAAATCAGTAGTTTGTTACCCTCTGCCATAAAAAATACCCCGACAAACCCAAAAGAAACACCCCCATCAACCCTGAAAGATTCTCCCTGCTGCACTGTTTAATCTCTTTGGCTCCTGTTTTCCCTGACCAGCTGAGGGATTTAATATCCAGGGAATTAGACATCCAATTCAGGGCATTGTTTTGGGAACTGTGCACACGATTTACCACACACAGTCCTGAAAGTCATCGTCGGACCCAGCGCTCTCAGCACGCTCCAGTCCCGGCCCCACTCCGCCGGGAGGTGAAAGGGACTTCATTGGGAAGGTTTTGATGCATTTGGCATGTCTTTGAACCTGGCTTCCCCAAAGGGAGAGAATGAACTCAGGCAGAGAAAGAAAAAGGAAATAAAAGGGCCCTTCCCATCTGCCTGGCTGCATTCAATGAGGAGCTTTTTAAAAGGTATAATAGAGGTTTGTATGTTCCTGCTGAGATTTGTTCTGGTCAACTTCTCCAGGGCGCTCAGACGGGGCGGGGCGGTGTGCCCGCCCTCCCCCAGTGCCCTCAGAAAGAAATTATGGTGGGTTTCTTTTTCAAAAAAATTATCTTTTCTTGCTGCAAAAAGTGTGTGTCCTGCACACACGTTGCTCTCACACAAAAGCAACTCGAGCCAGCCCTGCTGAAAACTAAAGTGGGTTTTTCTTTGGGTTTTTACCAGCAGTGCAGTTAAACTCAGTGTTCCCAACCCCAAACATCCTCTCAGAGTCCAGCCCGGGTTTTCCTAGAGAGCATCTCCGGGACAGTGGAGATGGGGTGCACCCTAGGGCTCAGCCCGGTTTTCCAGCATCCCGTTATGGAGGTAAATCAACAGCACATTGGCCGTGCTCCAGAAGTTGTTCTGCTTTTTATTGTGCTCTGTGAGTTGTTGGTGTGATTATTAAAAGCCAGGTCAGATGCAAAGCTGATTTTTCAATGCGATCCTGGCCCTGGAGCAGACGAGATGACATTTAACAACACTAAATGCTCGAGAAGGAGCCCTGTGTCTCAGCACCCAACAGGTACAGAAACGTCTGAGAAGTTCTTGGCTGTCGTGAACAGCTTTCTGCTTTGCAAACTATGATAGAAAGAGTGGAAATACGTTTTGTCTGCTTTTCCCTGACTCCAGGACTCCAAAGCAGGAAGATGAGAACATCCTGCACACATGTTAATTAGTCATTCCTTAAAACCAAGTGTCACAGCGCTCATATTTAATTCCAAGAACAGACTGATGAATATGTACGTATAGTTATATTTCATTTACATACTCTGGGATTTGTTAAGAGACGCCTAATAAAACCATCTCAAATGAATTAGATGTTCTCCTAACAACATTTATTTTGAATACACGTATATCAGACGAACATTCCCAGTACTGTAATAGATTTTCTCAGAAACAAAATTCATATATTACATTTCGTAAGTGTAGTTAGTGAGTTAAAGCAGCCGTCTGTAAATGGGATTTGATTCCTGATGTAGCAAACACACAAAAAAGGGGCTTGAGGATCATGAGGAGGCAGTGATTTTGTTTATGTGAGCCCAAAGAGGATGAAGCTCAGCACCCAGACAGCTGTAAGAAACTGTCCACATAAGGAAAATGTTAGAGGAGCTGAATTAGCTCCTCAAAGTCAGCAAGAAAAGAAAATGCCCTTGAGACATTTAGATCCTCTTATTTTCAATTTCCCAGTTCTGTATCTAATTTTTTTTTTTAATTTATTTCTTCCCTTGCTCAGAGCCCCTGCCCCTGGAGCGAGGTGACATTCAGGTAGCTGCACTCAAGAAAGCCCTTCCAGCCCAAGAGGCCCTTTTTTAAAAATTTTTTTTCCCCTTTTCAAACCCAATCATTTTATAGGAAAAACACCGTGGTTTTGGTTTTCTATTTTGTTCTTCCCCCACTGAGTTCCCTGCACCCTGTGAGCTCTCGGGGAGCACAAAAGCGTGGCGGGCACATGATCCACTCGACAGGTCCTGCCGCGGGAATTCAGCTCACACTCCCGCTGCTGTGTGAGTCTGGAACAAATCTGGCTCACTCGCCCGCCTTGGCCGGCCTCTGTAGGGCTGAGAGGGGTGGAAAGCAGTAAAATCTCCTTTCAGTCTATAAAAATCTGCAGAGATATTTGGAATGTGCAGAGGGAGCAGATCTCCTGAGTAAACCAGAGCAATGATTAAAATAGTCACTTTTCTGACCGTAATCGCAATTTAAATACTGCAGCTTTTGTTTGCAGAATAGCTTTGGTTTATATTCTAGTGACAGTCACACAACTCCAGGGGTTGTTTTCGGAGTTAGTGGCAAAAACATGTGGTTTGAATTTAAAGACTTAAAGTTAGAGGATCAACGTTACTCCAGCAAAGATATTGTCAGTGTCTCTGCACATCATAATTTTAAATCATCAGGAACCTGAACACTCCTGATTAAATGATTAAAGGGAACAGTAACGAAAAAGCTAAAAGAAAGGATAAATATACAGCCATAAAAGCAGGAACATCTATTTTCAAAGCAGAAAAAAAATACTGCCATCCTGACAAAGGGCAATAAACATATCAAACTAACTCACTTTTTTTCTTCCCAGCCGAGAATGTAATCTTAATAAAGCAACAAATTTCAGATGGCAGTGTAAGATTACAGCTCTTCTAGAATAAGACTAGAGTTTTCTCATAAACAGGTTATTGCTACAAGTTCTGGTCATAATTAAGTCTGTATTTATGTCCCACTTTTGAGAATAAAATGATCCCTGACACAAGGTGCTTCAGGGTGAAGTTTTCTGTTGGGGTATCAATCTAATTTCTTACTATGAGCTCCATGTTTGCATTTTCCCCAATAATAGTGTCTTCATCTCAGCCCTCCCAGGCCTGAGCCTGTCTCAAAATAAAGAATGGGACATGTAGACTGGAGTGGGGCTGGGTTTTGCAGACCAGCATCGGTTTATAAGGGAGAGGAGCAAAGACACCCTCCTTTTGTGTAAGAACATAGCTGAGCTGCTTTTTCCTTCCTCAGACAGGTCATGGGCTGCCCAGTACTCCAGAGCCATTCTGACCAGTTTCAGTAAGGCCTGGAATGGGAAGGATTGTGGTTCCCAAAGATGATGCTTCTTGGAACCCTTGGTATGTTGTGTTTAGAGGAATTGCCTTGGGTGGGTTGCAGTTTTGGTCTTTTAGTGCCTGTTTGGGAGAAAATATGTGAAAAAAACAAATAAACAAGCTATAAAAAAAATAGGCAAATGTATTGACTGAGGCATTACGTAGTGTAAATAACTATAAATATATGAGGCTTGGTGCAGGAGGGAGGGCCTGATGGTATCGATACATTGGCAAGAATTCAAGGGTTATATTTGAAATGCAGAAAATAATCCAATGAGTCATCTTCCCCACGCTTTGGCTTGCCATCCTCTCCTGTTTTCACTCTGACCCAGGAGGGCACAGCACAGAGCCTGAAAATAGGCGCGGGATGATGTGGTGTGGCTGCTCTGCTCCGTGCAGGGAAGAGAACCAATCCCATCCCCAGGCATCCAGGAGGGATGCTCAGGAAAACTCTGAAAATTGATGTCATCATAGCTGTTGTCATGCTTTTCTTTGAACTGTATTGCACCACCTAACAGAAATAAGTAGGTTAGAAGAATCCCTCCCAAAATAATGAAATTGATTGAAGTCTTAAAATCTATATGTTAAGATACTTTTTTTTCCTTTTGCACATTGGAACATGTTATATCACAGATGCATTGAACCTGCTGTTTCTTAGTTTATCTTCTCAGTCCAACAGCCCATCAGAGTCACACACAGGACACTGGGATCAGGATTGGCCTTAGCCTCAGCTTTATGTAGAAGAACGTTCCCTTTTTACTCTGCACACAAATTATATGTACAATATAGATGCCTGATAAATAGTATCAAGGGTTTTAGCAAATTCACTAAATAGATTGTTTTTTTTAGTAATTCCTCCGTACACGAGAAAACCGAGTGCTCAGTCCAGAAGCAGCCCCAGGGCAATCCTCAGGTTTTATTCTGACCTGTCCTTGGAATATTGGTGCTTTGGAAGTGACAGCACTGGTAAGAGGGATGCTGTGCAGCAGCATAAACCCTTTTGGTGTGCTGCCATGTGCTTCTCCTTGGACAATCTGTATTACAGAGAAGCTACAAAAAGGCAATATATTTGGAATGGTTGATAGAGGAATATTGCTCATACAGGCAAAACATAACATTTTTAATCCCATCCTCATTTAATTTTTAAGAAAAATAAATGATCCCTGTATCTTGGCATATGCATCACATTGAAATGGAGCCATTACTCTGGGCAGCTTTTTCACAATATCTTGCATAATGTGGTATGAAAATCATGTACAGCTCCCGCGTTTGTATCTCAGAAGGAAAATAAAAGGCAGTTAAATTATAATGCAAGAACTAAGCTATGAATGGATGTTGCATTCAAGGAGTCTAATGCTTAAAAGGGGGAAATGACAAGATTTTTTTTTTTCCCTCTTCTAGATATTTTATCCTTACAACAAGCTCAACCGTCAAATGTTTCAAGAGAGGTCAAAACTAGTCTATCTGTCTTTTTTATGTGAGTTTGTGAAAGGAATCTCTCCGTGTGGAGTTGTACAGGAATTGACACGATAAACCTAAATGGCTCCTTTACAACTGTTAGGGTTTTCTGTAAACACATGCTGTCCTGCCAGCCAACCAGCTTCAAACCCGGGTGCTGAGCACAGCAGATGGTCTATCCTGCCGATACACACACTACTAATTCATATTTCAATACACAGCTTTGCTGCCTAAATGAAGCCACTGCACCTTGAAAAGTTTTGAAACTTCCAATAACTGGTAATCTTGGTGGGGGGGTATTGTGATGGGAGGGGGAAGGCTGCAAAGAAAAGGCTACTGGCTGTAACAGAAATTGACATTTTGGAGATGCTTGTTGCACCATGATGTGTCATAAACATGAGTCCTGCCATCCAGTGCCTCCTGCCAAAGGGAAACCACAGCATGGCTGTGCTGTATTAATAGAGGAGTAAATAAACCCAGAGAAATCAGCCCTGCACTACCCAGAAGAAAGGTGGGCAGAACAGAAAAGGTAAGTGGTGATGAAAATTAGGGCTGCTGGCAGCAATCGTGGCCATAACATCTTGCCATCGGCGTGGCCATGTCAGGCAATCAGGATTTTCATGAGGAGGGCAGGTTTTTGGGAGGGATGCAGGATGATTCACTGACTCAAACAGGACTGCTACTGCTGCTGTGTGCAGGGACACATTTTGGCACCCATAATTTGATGTAAAAACCCTTCTACCTTAGCTAAATCACAACCCATCCTTCCCATTCCTGCAGTGACCATTTATTGCCTCATAGGTTTGGGTAAGATGGTGTAGTACATGGTCATTGTCTTTCCACTGGGTTGCCAGAACAGGGTGTGAAGAAATTGTTATTGTACCTTGAAAAAGAAAGGAGTGGGGGAAAAAATCAGGTTCTTGGGGTTTTTGTGACTTTATGATGCAGGGTAGTAGGTTTATGCTGCTGAAGGTACTGTGAGCATCAGGGTGCACAGACCTGGGCTGTGCTTTGCCAAACCTGCCTGAAGCTGCTGTGTCATCCTGTGGCCAGGGTGTTCCAGTGTCACCAGCTGGTGGCTCTGAGATTGGAGCTGGGAGCAGCCACTGGTCTGCTCTGGACCACCGCTCTTCTGATGGAGGAGGACACAGCAGACACACACCCCCTAAACACTTCCACAAGTGCCTCGAGACAGATATTCCATGCATTGGTTTGGAGTCCCCACATACACTGTTGTATTAACTTCTCTGCTCCTCCTCCATTGCTGACAACTACTTACACCAGAGAGAAAAAAAAGAACTAAACCCCAGAAGGAGCAGCGATCCTCAGTATGAATAACCCTCTCCTTGCAAGGGGATTGCTTCTTGAGTTCCTCTTGCTAAGATTTTATCAGAGCTTGCACCTCCTCCACTGAGCTGTGATCAGTTGGACGACTTCATCAGGTTCAACACTAAGTAGAAGCAGAACCTCCTTCTTAAATTAAATCTTTCTCCCAAAGGAGAAATGCAAATTAATGTTCACATTCTCTTTTAACTTCAATTTACTTATTTTGTCTTCCAGAGGCTAAACTGTAGAGATATTTCCAAATCCACAGTTTGTTTCTCTGGCCATGACAGAGAATGAACAGTTCTGATAAATTTGTTATAGGGGAAAACAGAACCAAAGTGTCCCTAAGAGAGGAAGAACAGCCATTGTTTTCATACGTTATTTTGGCTTTCCTTGGTTAAAGACTCTCAGATGTGTAGTTGGGTTTATTCTTTTAAAAAATCCACCAAATTTGGAGATCTTGTGTATTGGTAAAGAACAGAAAACAAACATCAGGTATTGCTGCAGAAATCACTCACACTGTAACTAAAGAGAACATAAATCAGGAGAGGCAGAGCCTCACAACTTAATCACTAATTAAAAAATACTAGTATGCAATTAAGGAGAGCCCTTTGATAAACATGCTGTAGTACATGAATTAGCTCTATGCAGACACACAGATTGCAATAACTTAGTCTTTTTATATACTAAGCACAAACACATGGCATGTGTGCGTGTGTATTATACTGATGCAAGGTAATGCACAGGGCCCTGTGTGTTGCCATTTCAAATGAAAAATCTACTTACTGTAAATCAGATAACTCCCTTCCATTTAGATTTAAATCTTCTCCCTAGCACCTACTGCCAAGCAGTGGGAAAAGGCATGGAAAAGCATTTCCAGAGGGAAAAGAGGAAGCTAATGAGAAACAGCCTCATGTCTGTGCCTTTCCACAAGGCTCTGTGGGGCTCTTGGTCCATGGGATAGGCATCATTGTAAGGGGCAGTGGTACTGATTCTAGTGGTACTATTTCTGATGGATCAGGGTGCCTTGCCTTTCTGACTTTCTTTTGGTCACCTAAACCACTTTCAAAGTGTTTTAAACAAGACTTTTTCCCATCAGACACATCCAATTGCAAACCAAATTCTGACACTTGCAGCTCAAAAAGCCTTTCCCCACATCCAACAGCTTCTCTCCGTGCCTCAGCTGAAGGCAGTCATTGGCAAACACAGCACTACTCACATTTTGGGTTACTGTGTAAGTTACAGGATACTCGACACCGTGGATGCCAGGAACCTTGTTGCTGAAGAAGACCCAGAGCAGAGCAGGTGAATGATAATAACATGGATTGACTGGACAAAAGATGAATGGCAAGGAAATGCAAGCTCACCACAATACTCCTCACATTTCATCTCATTTCTCCTGTAGTCAGGGTGTTTAGACTGAGAATATATTTTCTAAACTTCTTTCTTACTTTCTGGAAAATCCTCTCAGAAAGTCTTGGCTCCCTTCAAGCCCCGGGGGGGTCTCAGTGTGCTGCTCGGGTGGACAAGTGGCTGCGATCCTGCCTGGAGGCAGAAACCACAGCAGCACAAAAACAGATTTCATGGGAAGAGCAGGGGAGGGAGGGGATGAACAAAAAAAAAAAAAAAAAAAAAAAAGAAAGGTTATATAAATCTTGGGGGTTTTTTGGGCCCCNAAAAAAAAAAAAAAAGGAAGTGTTAGTTAACTTCGTGTGGTTGTTCGAGCCACTTCCTGACACCCAAGCGAGTCATCTGAATTTAACACATTTCTCTTTTGCATTTTGCAGCTCACCTTTAAGAGAGCACAAGGCGGAGGAGGTGGGAATATATGGACTTCAGCCCTTCCCATCAGTTTCCCCCTGTTACTTTCAAAGATTTTCTATTTAGAAAGGAAGGCTTTTTTTTTTTTTCCTGCTGTTCATACATTACACATACTTCCCAGCCAAAATATCTTGCTTGTATATTTTTTTAATTTAGCCTACATTACTCAAAATTGCTCTAAGAATAATAAAAGAGAATCACTTTTCCCTGTCTCTTTGATTTACCTGAGATTTTATTTCTGAAGAGTGTTTTAAGAAATAACCATTAAAAAAAGAGAGAAATTAACAATTAAAGAAAAAAACAGCCCCACATCCTCCTTCTTGTCTGAATCTAATGAAAATGTTTAAACTCCATGGATATTTATCCTTATGAAAAACATATGAACAAAACAAAACCCCCAGTATTCTGGTGAGATTCTGTAAACAGGACAAAATGTTAACTGCGGAAATATATCATTTAAGACCTTTATTTCCTTCTAGCTCTTTCCAGGCACCAAACAAGCTTTGCATGCAGATTTTGTTTCAGCTGGGTGGAATCATTCTCATAACTATTCTCCAAAGCCCAAGCTCTGAGGTCAGCCCTGCTCTTTCTGCAATGGGATAAATATTAACAAGTGTGACTAACCCATTCCTTGCGCCCTTCTTAAATTTTCCAGAGTGTGTCAGCAAGCATGAAAGCCAGAGATCAAAAAAGGCGAGGGTTTTATTGTTGGAACCGGATGGGAAGAGAGATGCAATGTAGGCAAAGTCCCAGCACCTCAGAGAAGTTGGTCTATAACAACACCAGTAAAAAATGAAGGAATTACTGGGCTACAAGAAAATGACCTTGCTCTTCTGCTCAAAAATGAGTCGATTTTCACTTGACCCCTACAATAACATTTTACGAGTGCTGGACCAGTGCCCCAGGAGCAAACCTGGCCTTTCACTGTGGGTCCCAAAGAACCCAGAAGAGGACAGAGGTGGTGGGGAAGGTGTAATATAGCCCAGTGCCTCCTGGTCAGAGGTGATAGGGCTGTGGTGGCCTTGAAGGCTCATTGTCGCTCGTTCACAGCTGCTACTTATGAAGTTTCATGGTGTCATGGATAATCTTGCTCCATCCCATGAAATGCATCCTGCTGTGACCTGAGCTGCTCTCCAGGCTGGAGTCTGTAAGATGAACACAGGTCTTGTTGTATCACCCAGATGTTTCTAAGCGTGCAAACTATTAGTCCAATAAATCAATAAAGAACCTTGAGGTACTTTTTACAATTCTTGTTTGGTATCTGTGCAGGAGCAGCAATGCAGAGCCCAGTTTGGAGAGGAATTAGGACACAACCAAAGCAGTTTTACCCATACTCCACTGAGTGATGAGAAAACTGGGGATTGCACTTCTGGTGAGCAGGGCACTGGGAAGGGAGGGGAAAAAAACTAGGGAGGGTTGTGAATCTATGTGTATCTATCACACAGCTTCCCAAAACTGGATGAATTCTGTAGACATTCTGTACAAAGGGGCCCTCGTACACCCTGCTCATACCAAAAGGTTGTCAAAGCCAGATTATTGTCTTGAGAATATTCCTATTCAAGGTTAGGTCTAGTCCTGACAAAGCCAAGGAAAATTACAAAAACAACTGAAAAAACCCAAACCACCAGAAATGTTGAACAGAAATATTAAATCCTGACAGAGGTTTTATTCACGTGATCAACGAAGACTTGGGCTCATATAATTCAAAGCTGTTCACTCACAATGCACAGGCCTCTCGCTTTCCAGAATGTGTTTAATTCTCCTACACATTCTCTCAAACGAAAGGTATGCCCCACATTTCAGCACCTCTGTTTCTGACTACTCCACTGACCCCACAAGAAATCATCTCACTCGGTTTGTTTCCACACCTGGCTTTCTTCTGCTGCAGGATGTCAAACTGCAGAGCAGAACATACACAAGAACACATACTTTTATCTCTATCTCTCTCTCTCTTTTTGAAGCACTTTAGCTCTAAAACCATCAAGTGAGTGTGCATTTTTTAGGTCACTGGATTCACAGATTATAAGAAAAAAAAGAAGATACATGAATTGTGGACCTGTCCTACATAGTTCCTGTTTCGCAGTCTTGTTCCACCCTGGTGCAGTGAACCCAGGGCTTCCAAAAGTATGAAGGGAACTTGGCATGAAAAGAAAGGAGGAGGAAGAGGAACATTCATTGACCCCCTCCATCTCATTGCCTGTGATGTCTGCCATGACTTGACAGTGTATTGGAAAACCTTCTGCAGACACTGTACAGGAGAGGTGGACCTGTCCAGATGGGACATTTAATGAAAGCAAGCCTCATGCCCAAAACCCAGATCTAAAGCCCTCATGTTTTTCCAGCCTAGGAAATATTTGGATTTGGATTTCTTTACTCAATAGCTCCTGATCTTCTAAAAATTCCTGTGTGTAAATGCCAGATACCCAGCTGAGTCCAAGGAAAGTCAAGAAGGAGCCACCTGCAAACCAATGTCCAATGCCCTGCAGAGCTCACCATGTCCATGGCACAGTGACATTCTCTGCAGCAACACCAAAGAGCCATGTGGGAGAGGCCCTAATGAAAAGTCCCAGGAAACCTTGTAACTTGCAGAATTTCTGAACTTTGCCCAATTAAACTGTGGTTCTATTAAACTTTCCTTTGGCTGGCAGAGGACTGGTTGAGTTATGGGGAACAGCCCTGAGCAATTAAAAGTGAGAGCAACATTACAAATCTAAAATTTGGTAGGCAAAAATCTCTTGCAAAAGACACAGCCCTATGGAGTTACAGCTTACCCAAATGGGGAGAACCAAATTAAATGAAAAAAAACATATTGCATATTATCTTAATTTATATATGAGATTTTAGACAGTTCCAGATTTCTGGATTAAATACAATACCATGTGGCTCCATTAAGCCTCACTGGCCTTTTAGAATATTATTGAAAGAAATAATATATAACAGTTTGAAAGGTTTTTGGATGCTTGGTGGCATCATTATGCAATTTATTAATATGTGGGCAGAGTGACTAATGCCTCTGAGGATGTATTTTTAGTTTAAAAAAAAAAATTATAAAAAAGAAAGTGTTCTGGGGGGGGCCAAGAAGGAAAAGCAGCTCCAAATGGGTTTGTGCTGGCGGCATGTGATCGTGTGGATCATTCTGTCTGTCCCTCCACACATCCAGTGCCCAGAATAGCACTTCTCCTTTCACTGACGGCATTTCCAAAGGGGCCCAGAGGCCCCAGCAATTGCAATTTGGTAGAATTTCGGTATCTAGCTCTTTTTCTGGCATCTTTCCTCCATTTTTAAGTCTGAAAGGGACAATTCAGATCATCCAGTTTAACGCTCAATATAAATCCCCAAGAAAATAATTTCACACATTCACTCACTAATTGAGCCTACTACTAGGTTTCACCAGAGTCATCTGGGCTGGTCTCCAGTTCTGATTTCAAGATGCAAAAGGATGACAAATCTCCTGCCCCCTTCAACAGCCTGCCCCCTCTTCCTTCCCAGTCTTTCAATTTTGCCTGTCTTACATTTCCAGCCATTGCATCTCGTTATGTTTTTTCCTCCATTAGACTATAAAGCCCTTTTGTACATGGTGTTTTTTCCTCCAAAGGCATTTATTGCAGAGTCAGGTCACTGCCTGATCTGCTTTTTTGCTAAGTTCACCAAATTGAGCTCCTTAAGCCTCTCTCCATAAGATTTCCTTTTCCAACCCTCAAATCATCCTTGTAAAACTGAACCATAGGCCGAGATTTTATAGCCTCTATCATCAATTTGAGTCCCTGAATCTCAGGTTAATAAAGTCTCTATTTTTTAATAAGGCTTCTGTGAAATGACTAGAAATAGTCCCGCAGGATGTGTTATTTGGAGGTAACTATTTCCACATGGGCTGGAGACACAGCCCTGAGAGCAGCCCATGGGGAGAGCAGCAGGAGGGTTCTTTCCTCTTCTCCTTACCCTTTTCTGCAGCTTTTTTTAGTGCTCTCCCAAGCTGCATTTCAAATACCAGTATTTTTCTTGAAAGGTGCATCCTGGTGGATATTTTCTAGACCTCTAGGAAGAAGCTGCAGGATTTTACCTCCCCATTCACATGGAGGAACCATCTCCTAAGCAAGCTGCTTCCTGCAGCACAAAACCTGCCCTGAGCCCTCTTGCGCCAGCAGCCCCATCTCCAGTGGGAGCAAAGGCACTGACAAGTTCTTGGCACGTCTCACTCCACAAACACTCCTCCCTAGGGCCTAAACAGACAACTAGAAAATCTCTGGAAGCTCACCAGACACCCTCCTTCATCCCAAATCTATAGGATTAAAAACAAACCCTGGAGTTTTTATTCCCTGTCCTTTTCCAGCATTGGTGTCCATAGCTGTTTCTTCCCATTATTAATTGCTTTATTTGCTATTTGTTAAATGACAGTGGAGTTTCACAGGAAGCTTGGCTCTAGATCTTTGGAGAAAACTTCCCAATATTGCCAAAAATTCAGTGTATGCCAAGAGTGAGTTCTAGACAGTCTCCTTGGGTGCTGCATCTACAGTTCATGGCTCCACAGATTCTGGATGAGATAGTACTCTGCCTTTTCATCAAGTTCTGTTTGATTTGGATGTGAGATTACAAACAAAATGAGGAGTTTAAAAGATGTGCCAGCTCAGTTCCATTCAGCCTGGCCTTTATGTACCTCACAGGGACAAACCTGCTGTTCCAAATTGAGACCAAAAATTTCAGAGTCAATCACAAGTGATAAAATATTTGAGTGGGTGAGGTCAGCGCCAGCCCAGCCACTTTTAAACTTGTTTTCCTCACTTGATTTGTTTGAGTTTCTGTTGCTCAGCTTTACTTCCAACATTTGTGATCCAAATCTATCAAGACACATCATTCACTTCAGGCCATTTTCCATCTCTCAAAGTTGTCTACACATGTTGTGAAATCTTACTGTGACTTAAGAGCTCCCCTAAACTACCTTCACTATTTGGTTTCAAAAAACCCTTTTCTCCCCCTCTCCAGTTGAAAACCACCAGTTTAAAAGAAGTGTGAGTAGGTGTAAATAAAATAAACCACCTAATAAAGTGACCTTCCTTTCCAGCTGTGAGTTGTCTACAAAGAACATAAAAACATATGGATTAGAAGAACATGCCACTGGTTAGTGACTCAGCATCCCAGTACTGGTGTTACACCCAAAAGGTAATGCAGGCTTGTGTAAGCAGACTACAAAATCTATCAGATTATTAGGAAATTTTGCTTTTAGGTGTGAAATTTAAAATTTCCACATGGCAAGCATAATTGCTCAAGTATTCTTAAAAACATCTGTGCTTGGTTGTATGGTGCAAGCAGGCAGGAAAGAGTCAAAAGGGCAAGTATGCTTGCATGGAAAGCAAATAAAAATAATCTGTGAAGGGAAAGAATATTAGTGGATGTTTCCTAATGGTCACCATTCACCCTGGTTGTTCTTTGCATACCACTTGCCAAAGGCATAAGGTTTTAATTTTGTTCATGGTCAGTGTAATTTTTGGAGTTTCATCTACTTGGATGATTCTTTGGGGACTGGTTGCAATAGCAACATTTTGAGTTTAAATTGCATTTGTTTTTTTCAACTAAAACTGAATCTTACCAAGGAGTGAAACTGGAAAGGATAAAATTAGATTCCTGAACCTTCATCTCTTTTTAGAACCAGACATGAAAAAAAACCTGCATCCAGTTTTGTTAAATATTTTTTCCACATCTGGTGTTCAGTCAAAACCATAAGAAAAGTGCTGGAAATCTCACAAGAAGGCTCGTACTCTTGTGATTTCCAGTCCAATTTTTGCAGCCACAGGAGATCTGTACAGTTCAGATAAGAATCTGAAGCAGAAGCCAAACCCAAACTGTGAACCTCCTGAGGCTCACCCCACCCACAACAGCTTATGTCTTTACCCATCATTTGCAGCAGATGTTCTCCCAAATCCTCCAGTGAGATAAATTCCATTAAAAGTTTCAGGAGAAAGATTATAAGATACATACAGAACCAAACAAAAGTGTCCAAAGGAGCTCATCATGGCCCATTAAACCATTGTTAAAGACCTTCACCCAGCAGCATCTATTGATTAGAGCAGTTTGCTTCTCTTTACTACTCATTTTTATGCTGGGCTTTGGGGGCTTTTTGATCTAAAGGCCACTTACGTCAATGAGAGCATTTCCATTGTCTTCAGCGGGCTTCAGATCAAGCCCTTGACAAACTGGTTTTCCCATAGGTCAGTCTGCAGAGTGGGTTTCTGCCAGCAGATTGTTCCTAGAACATTTCACTGTAGATTTACAATCTTTATAAAATTTCTAAATGAAGTTCTATAGTTAGATTCATATGGTAAATCATAAATTACAGCAGACTCTGCAATCTTGGGTTTGAGGGTTGGTTTTTTTTTCATTTGGCTCTTGGGAAACATACAGTTTTTTTCCATAGGAACTTTTCTCCAAATGCTAATTTTACCTGTTTTCTGATTTCTTTGCAACAGAACATGTGCATTTTTCGCAGCCAAACTTTTCTGAGGAAGGTTGTTCCTGTGGAAGTGTTGGGGATGTGAGCAAGCAGAGACTCATCATCCTCCATGGTTCTCATTGGTAGGGCAGGGGGTGGCTTTGGGCTCTCCTTGGTACCTGTCAGACTAGTGAAAAGCAAAAGCAAGCCAAGAGTTTCAGATTAACTACACTTTAAGGCAGAAAAGTAAAGTTGAAAGTTGTTTTTTGCCTGTTGGAGGAGCATCTTATGTGCAGCTCTGCAATCAAACCCTTGGGGAATAAATCCTTGGGGCAAGGGATGATCTTCGTGAAGAGCCTTGGTACACATGAACCAGCACCTTAACTGGGACCTCTGTGATGTCAATGCTTCCTGCAGTGGCCAAGCCATGTGACAGCAGGACACAAGAGACAGCCCTCAGACACTTGAGTCCTAGTTCAGATTCCCTCTTGCCAGAGCCTAAATTTAAGAATTCAAGTAGCATTACTGGGCCCATCTGCAAAATGGGAGCAATAATACCACAATACCTTCTCAGAAACACTGTGGGGCCATGAACTCTATCTACACAGAGTAGTACTGTTCAGTAGTAAATGAAATCTGTTTTCACTTCCAAGGCTATGGCATAAATTACTATAGGCAGAAATCCAGCCTAGCAAGCAATGAACTGGATGGGGCCCACTCAGTTCCTTCCATCTTTAGCTTTGATTTTCATTGTTCTGTTTCATTAATAGAATTTCCATTTTTTTTTTTACTTCCCTCATTGTAATTTTTCTAAGCTGTTAATTTGCCAGCAGAAAGAACTGTTTCAAAATTGTGTACCAGCTCCTCCAAAGCACCCACAAGAATCTGAACAGTTTTTAGCAGACTCAGCTTTTCCCTCTTTACTTCACAGCCCTGGTATATATAGAAAAAGAGGCTGAAGAAAGTCTGTTGTTGTTTTTCCACTGGGGGACCATAATCTGGCCACTTGTTTTTGGCTCAAAATACATTGCATTCTGCAGTCACTGTCCTTAAAATCAGGGTAATCCTCCCAAGTCAAGAGGGCTGTGGGAATTAGAACTGCTGGTTTTGAAGGACATGAATATCACCCCAAACCAGGCATCAGCTGAGAATGTCTCAATTTGTTCTACTGTTTCATTTACTCCTTTTTAAGAAAGGATATTGATTCTGCTCTTGTCACCTCTGCATGAAGGAGAATGGGAGAGATGCTCAGGAAAACTGTAAAGAACAGCAAAATGAACTCTCCCCTTTGCTTTCTCATGTTCCCAGTCCCTAAATTCTACCAGAGACCAGCTCCTCTGTTGGTCTCTTCTCTGATCACTGGTGTCAAAGGCTGTGCATAAACAGGCATTTCACCACCTCTGAGTGCCCCCTCTGATTCATGATGCCTGTGAAAGAAATTAATAGCAATAAATTTGATCCAAATCCCATTTTTTTTCTCCAGTACCAGAGTTTGTGACTGTGTACAAGCACTCCCACTGGAAAGAGGGCTGGAAAAGATAAAAATAGATGAGATGAATGAGAAATTACAGGATAAAGTGACGGCCACTTACAGCTGAACAGGATTCACTGCTGAATGCTGGTCAAGTCTCTTCTGATGTTGTTCTTTAGCAGTAGAGAATCTACTCCATAATTTTTGTTCAAACAAGCTGTCTTGGAAGTATTACTTGACTGCCTACTATTTCCTTAGGGCCCTGGAAGAGAGGATCTTTAATATCAATCTCTGCAGAAGTGGCCCCATATGAACTCATTTGGGTGCTGGAGTCTATGGGATTGGATGACTCAGGTTTTAGGGACTGAGGTGAGAAAGGTGGTGTGGGAGCCCACACCTAGTGCATCCCTTGCCTTACCCTCCTCCTCCCAAACACCATTAAATCCTCACCAAGGAGGTTTCTGCAGGGAATTAGGAAAGGGCACACACATAGCAGGACATTATCTGTCCATGTCCAAACTCAGGATTTCCATTGTAGTTTGGCTTTGCCTATCATGAAGATCTTGTTTAATCTCCACTTTTCAGATACAAAAGCTCAGGCACAGAAAGGTTAAGGACTCAGTCCAAGTCTCAGAGCCAGAAATAAAGCTCATTAGTTCTTCATCCACAGGGAGCCCTTTGCTTCCATCTCATCGGAACTGTCGTACGACAACCACCGTCAAAGGCACCTCAAAAGAGGAGATCAATTTTATAGTGGTTTTACTCTTTGAAAGCACGAACAGGCTCTCCATTAGGAACTATAATTTATCTGACTGTGACCACTGACTACAGGTCTATGAAATGTATCTAAATGGATTGCAGGGAGCCAGAAAACTCAAGTATGTATGGCGCACACATAAGGAAGCTCTGCAAGCCTGAAAATGCAGAGTATCAGCAAGTGCTCTGGTTTTCCGGATTGATTTGGGAGGTAGTTAGGCTTAGCTGAAGGCTGTGGTTTCTAAATTGGACATGGTTACCTAAAACTATTGGAAATCTGAATTGCATGTCAGATGTCTGGAATAAATGGACTCAAGAGACATAAGAAAAAACATGTGGCCCAGTATTTTTCTCTTTTTTAATGTCTTTTGGAAACTGTTTAAATCTCATCTGGGGCTTGTATAGTTTCTTTGTTTAGTAATTCAGAATTGAAATTCTTTGTAAAGCTTTGGTAATCAAAAGGTAAAAAAACTTGATTGTTACACACAGAGCCCTTCATCCTGAAAGATGCCTGTACACTTTCCAAAAGCATACTCTCCTTTCCAGAAAAGTAAACGATCCTTTGAAAACGAGGCAGCACAGTCATTTTATTTACCTCAAATAGACCAAATTTAAACTCCAAAATGAGCCGTTATGGCCTGACCCTGTTTCTGACTCTGCCAAATAACTGTTGTAGCTGGGCTCTTCCACAGTTCCCCCCAAGTTCCTGGTGCAAGGCAGACTTGGGGCTGCACTTCTTTAGCAAGATCATCCAATGCAATGATTGCAGGCCATAGATTTCCTGTGAATTGCAGACACCTCTGAGGTGGACTGTATCACCTCCTCCATGTCAACAACCATATTGTCCCACTGTGCAGGGAGACTGAAAGGGACACAAGAAGACACCTTTCTGTAGGCAGAGTGGCCTAACCTGAACTGAGGATGCAGGGTTTGGGATGAAATGTTTTCCACAAAGACATGGCCTTGTCTCTTAAAAGTGAGGAGGAAATTTTTCATCCTTACCACATCTGAAGACAGTACACAGCTTCCTGTGCTCACACTGGGGTCTCTTATCCTTGTTTTCCAGAGCCAGGTAGCATCACTACAATCTTGATTGTTGGCTTGATGATGTCAACCCAACCAACTTACTCTTCAGCTTCTTGTCCCACATCCTTTACCTGGTGGATCTTCCCACTTCTGATCACTAGGAAGTTCCCAGAACAATGCAGACTTTTTGAAGTTGTTTTCTACTTTTATTCCTTGATGCCCACTCAGATGTAGCCTCCTGGTGTTAAGAGATAGACTACAAGAGCTAGATGGTAAGGCATGAGTATGGCTGGAAAAATTATACCCTTCAATTTTTTTAAACTAATCTTATTTTACAGCACCCTGAGCTGGACTAAGAGATCTCTCTCTTTTCCTTGGATAAAGATGCATGCTCAGGCCGAGGAAATGCTGGCAAAGGCATAAGGCATAAAAAAAATACTTTCTGTTCTATGACACCTCTTCTTTTTAAAGATTTTGGATACAATGGAAAAGGCAGAGAATCTATGTGGGTGTCCCGGCAAAACTTGCATCTCCTCTTAGCAAAAAACTATGGTAGTTGGTACAGCTGCAGTTATGTTTTCTGAAAGCCTTTAACTACACTGGCTAAAGTAGAGTTAATGGCAGAATATAAATGTAATTGGAAAAAAAATTACTGCCCTTATATTTGCTCCTTTTGTGGGTATTCAGGAATCTCCATCCAGTCCCTGTTTTGGATATATAGATATATAGGCCTGTGCAGACTTGGCAGGGTTAAGCTGCCAGGGGTAAGAAAGGACATAAACTCTTGGAAGGATTTGACACCCCACTCTTTCCCACTCCCAGCACTCAAGTGTGACAAAATGTTATAGTTTCTTTTAGACCTGCATAATTAAACGAGTGATGAGAAATTTCTCATCAATATAAAACTGAATTATTTGTCACTTAAAATAGAGCTGTACCCTCTCCAGGTCGTCAGCTGGTGTCAATCAGCCTGTTCTGGGACATTGTATTTTGCTTCTTGGGAATAACACCACGAACATCAGGACAGCACAGTGCAATCCCAATGGGTCCAAGATTAGAAAGGGACCATCACAGTGACCAGAACCACCAAATATTCTGAGTTGGAAGGGACTCACGAGGATCATCGAGTCCATCTCTTAGCCCTGCACAGGACCATCCCCAAGAGTAACACCACATGCCTGAGTGTACTGTCCAAACGCTTATTTTGGAGGAGTTCTTGTGTGCAGCCAGGAATTCTCACCCCGGGGGGCTGCTTGGGGAGCTGTAGAGGACACGGAGGGTTGCTGTAGGAAAGCCCACGCAGTTTCTCTGCCGGTTTAACAGACAGCCCTGGTTCATAGTTGCCAAATTTTGCGAGCAGCCGGTAGATTTACGAGCCCCGGGAGCGCACCCGGCTCCAGCTGCGGAGCTGCGTGGCCGCGTAGCCGGGGGACCCCGGCCCTTCGCTGAGCTGCAGGGCTGAAACCGATTGTAAAAAGGGGAAAACCGACTATAAAAAAGGGGAAAGCAATGAAGAACAAAAGGGAAGGAGGGATTTCGGTCCCGTATCCTCAGCCTTGCACCTTAAACGTTTATGATACACCGGTCCCCGCGCATCTCGGGGCGCTAAGCGGCAACCCCTGCGCAGGAGGGGGAGGAGGGTTGGGAAAGAAAACTCTGGAGAGAGGGGGATAAAGTAAGAGGCAAAAGGAAAACATTAGGAGAGAAATCCTGGAGGGTTACGAAAAAGAGTAACTTGTCCACAGGGTGTCACTCTTGACCCACATTTGGGCCAGCACCCGGCCTGGTCTGTGGCCTCGGGAGATTGGGGATTTTTAGCTCCCCAACAAACCTCCAAAAAAGCAAAAGTCTGATAAAAAAGAGGTTGGCACCTCTGGGTGTGCTGGCCTGGGTGTCCACCTGCTCAGGTGATCCCGATCTTGCTGTCCCACTTGGTTACACTCCTTGCCCTGTCCAGAAAACAGAGTTTGAACAGGGTTTTCCTCAGGCCAGGCTTACAGCCCAGCATGGAAAAAAGGACGGGGAGTGGAAGAAAACGCTTTTCCCCCGCAGCCAAACTCTTTCTCACAATTCTGCCCCAAACTTCTGCCGCCACCCCCCTTCAATGTTTCAGAAATATTTTGGCTTACTGTGAAATTCCCATATCATCTCATACTGTCAAGTCTGCACCTTCCCCTCGGGAAACCTCCTATTTCCCAGGCACTGCCTTATTGAAGATACTGTATCACAACTTTATGGTGAGCCCTAAACTAGGTTAAATTTTGTGCTAATACTTTGCTTTTGGTAGCTCTTACTCAGCAGAGATTGGAGGGGTTCCTTGGCCAAGGAGAAGCCGTTCTGTGACAAGCTGAAGGTTTCTGCAGCCAGGAGGGCAAAGCTGGGGGTAACCTGAAAGCAGGGAGAGCCCTGACCTTCTGTGGGATGTGGTGTTAAGGCCAGGCAAGGCAGGACCGCCTGCCTGTACTGCCTGTGCCAGTCAGAGGGCTGGTTGACAAGTCAGCCTTCCCAGGACTAGCTCAGGGAACTGTGGTCTCAGGGAACTGTGGTCATCCACAAGGCTCGGAGGGGCCAGTGGGTGACATGGATGCTGGGGTCAGCAGCACAGCAGCCAAAGTACAGGCTGCAACTTTTATAAAAAGT
The DNA here is from genome assembly GCA_013400695.1 of Neodrepanis coruscans. Taxonomy (NCBI): domain Eukaryota; kingdom Metazoa; phylum Chordata; class Aves; order Passeriformes; family Philepittidae; genus Neodrepanis; species Neodrepanis coruscans. The sequence goes on along the minus strand of VYZS01053499.1, from coordinate 48,280 downwards.
ATCAGCAGAGCATGAATTATAATGTGTCCTCCTGGCAAGGTTTCTGGAGCAGAGGACACAGAAGCAGGAGTAGTATCTCCTCTCCCAGGGCTGGTTGGGGCAGGATTTGTGTGTAGTGTGTGTAGCACATAATTCATCCGGCTATCACTTACATAGCATGAGCTCAGCACTGCAGAACTCTCTGACATTTTGAAATATTCTGCCAGGGGCTCAGCAGTTTGCAGGGAGCAGCACATAAGATACATCCCAAAAGGGATGCTGTCCCCCTACACAACTCAACCCTCTGTTGGGAGGAGGTGCTCCCATAAAGCCCATATCCATCAATCATACCTGCCTGTGATCCCCTCATTTGTGCAATGACTTCACTCTTTTGCCCCAGGACAATATTTTAAAGTGTGCTCAGTAACATTTTAAGCACTTCTTAGTTTTCTTTCAGGCCATCCTGAATGTGGCTACCCTGAGCTTTTATGGAAACACCTGCAATATGTAAACGCAAACATATAAATCTCTGTAATGCGAAAAGCCAGTTTCATGAAGCCATACAAGAATGCAGCCATGTGACTGAAAAACTTCGTTTATAAGTATCTAAATATAGATTATAGCAAGCAGAAAACCCAGGCTTCAATTTTAAAAGCGAGGGCACAGGGGAGAGTGCAGAGTCAGCACTTCTTAAATAAGAAGTTCTTCTTGTACTAATTCATTTACAGCAGCATCTTCCTTTGACACAGCAAATTTGCATCACTGAATCCTGATCACAGAGTCATAAAGATTTTTATGGGAGTCGGAAATAGCCTCCATGCAGGCACTGCTGTGGGAGCACTGCACCACTGCCGACCTCTGAGCCCAGACAAGGGCACGCTGCAGTTTGCACCAAGTGAGCTGCGCAGTCATTACTCCTCCATGTGCTTTCATCACATCCCATTTCAATTTCCTAGTTCAAATTTGCCCAGGTTATTTCCCAGCACCAGTGGCTGTGGCTGCCCGTGGCTCCAGGGAGCACCATGCAAGGGGTGCACAGGGCATGCAGGCTGAGTGGGGAATACTGATACATCCTGCATTCCACCTGCCCACACCTGCAGCTCAACTCTTTAGGATTACTGAGATATTGTATTCTTGAATGTACTCCTTCATCAGGAACTGTAGTGACAGGACAAGGCACAATGGCTTCAAACTGAAAGAAATTAGGTTTAGATAAAAGATTAGGAAGAAATTCTCATCTGTGAGGGTGGTGAGGCCCTGGCTCAGGTTGCCCAGAGAAGCTGTGGCTGCCTCATTCCTGGAAGTGTTCAAGGCCAGGTTGGACAGGGCTTGGAGCCACCTGGGGTAGTGGAAGGCATCTCTGCCCATGGCAGGGACTTGGAATGAGATGAGTTTTAAGGACCCTTACAACCCAAAAATATTCTAAGATTCTATGGTTTTATATCCCACATACCTTTTTATGTCTGCTTATTGCCATTATCTTGGCTGCCATTAGGCATGAAACTTTTTCAAATCATTCTTTAGCCTCACAGTTTCCATAGAAATACATTTTAAATTTAGAGAAAGTCAACTGTCCTTTGAAGAAATCACTGCAGAGATACAGTGGCAAGTGTCCTATCCAACCTACCCCGGCCAAACAGTGGGATAGTTTTGCAGAATTCAAGCACTCCCCAGATTTGCACAAGGAATAACCTCACAAACCCACTCACCAGGGTTTGAGCAGAGCGGAGAACAATGCTTTGTGAGCCAAAACCCTATTAACCTGAAAGTAGCCTTGCTGTTGCTTTATAGGATCCACTTCCTAAACTGTGAGGGCTGTGTCCAACTCACAGCCAAGACTGGATCCAGCTACAGGGAGCAGGAGCTGTCTGGGAAAATGACTCCTTCCCCGTGGACATCCATCCCACTGCAGGAGAAGTTGTGAGAAAAGCTTGAAACACACACAGTAAGGAAGAACTTTTCCAACCTGAATCCTCACCTGGGAAAGCACTTCTTCTTAGGAGTGGGATTTAGGTCTTACAGCATCAACAGGACCCACACAGATGCTTGAATGAATCCCTGCATCTAAATCACCAGAGAGACTACTCTGTAAATTCCTAAACATTTTCCACTGGAATAATCAGAAGATCACACATTTTCTAAATATTGCATAAGTTGGCTTGTTGCTTGAATTTCAAATTTTGGGGCAAAGATCTGTGTTATTATCAACAAAATCTGAAATTATTATAGAACGTTTTTCACACTCTCAATCTTATTCACTGATTTTCTATTTAATAAACATAAAGAACATTAACTGGCATTTGTCTTCAGCCAAAAGCTGAAATACTGTTTTTTTTTTTTAACAGAAGAAAAATCAAGTCACAACTGTTTATGTTTGATGGGACGTACAATGGGACACCGCGATGTTCTCAAGATCAGGACATCCAGCTGAAGCTGCTGGACTTTGGTAATTGGTGTGAATCCTGAATGCATTTTGATTGCCCCCATCAGAATTTTTGGCAGCAAACTCGAGATTTTCATGCGGAAAATTTGAGCTTGTACAGAAACTTGCTTTTTCTTCAATTAAAAACAAAACCAAACCTCCCATAAATCTGCTTTACACATCATGCACAATGCAGAAGAGTCAGCACACAGCCAAAGAACATCCACTGCATCCATTCTGTGTTTTGTCTATATAAAACACATCTGTATTGGCAACACTTTTCTGTTCTCATACCTGTCTTCCCTAGGGCTGCCTAATGTGCCTAAAGAGCACTTTCTGCCATGGTGTTTGGCTAAAATCCCAGCAGGACAACCACAAGTGCTCCAGTCACACATACAAAGGGCAGCAGGTGACAGAGATGTGCCAAGAACCAGCCAGGCAATGTGACCAAAAGTCAGAGGACAAAGCAACACTTCCCTCCAACCAAGGAGGGTGAGGAGAAGCTTTTGTACCTCCTAAAACACCAGCAATGGAGGAGACTGCAGCTACTTCATGCTCCAAAGCCCAGCTTCTCCCAGCCACTCAGTGCACAGCAGCAAAACATTAATTATATGTATCTATATATATATCTCCAAGAATGACCTGCTAACTGTAAAAAAAAATGTACCCACATAATGATACTTTGCTACTGCTTTTGTTGGACTCACTCTGTAATTACAAAGTAGTTGCTAAGGAAAACCAATTTGTTGGCTTTGCCATGAGCCATTAAATCAGATTTCCAACATGATGGTTACTCGTTGGCACCCAAGTGTGTTATTCATCTATCAGTTGGGGCTCCCCAATAATGAGTGCTCTGCCTCCTGTTAGACATCCACAAGCATGAGAAACAAACTGTATCAGAAACCCAACTGCACTGCTGAAAGGAAAACCCAAGGAACAGATACCCAGCCTGGGTAATGGTTCCTCAGTGATCTCCTCCATTCAAGCCACCCATCTCTGATACACAGAAAACGCAAACTGTGGTTATTTACAACACGAAAAGTGATGGGGCAGCTCATGGGTCATTTGCTCCTCATCTGAGGCACAGAAAACACACGTAAAAACTCTTTACTGTTCACATTGGTTCTTCAATTGCATATTAAAAACATTGTCAGGAAATCATATTTAACATAGTGTTATTTTCTCAGGCTGGGAGAAGGACAAAAAGCCGTTAAAATGGATTTATGAAATGCTAACCATATTTAAAATTAGGCAAGAAACTACAGCAGGAGGATCTGCCCTTTCCATTCTTTCCCAGCATGTTTGATGTGGGGATTCATACCTCCTCCCACTGGGGCAATCACCACAACTTCCCAGTTATGAGGCCAGGATGAAGGGGCAGGTGAGTACAGAAGCAGCAGGTGCAGTGGTGGTCACCAGAGAATCAGGAAGTCTCTCTTCCACCCTGCTCAAGGATGTAAGAATAGGAACAATATTTGCATTGTATCTCGGGGGTATATTCAGGGTTACAAAAGCACAGCTAAGAACTTCAAAATTGCAGGTTGCTTCTTAAAAAATTGCAGGTTGCTTTTTAAAATTGCAGGCTGCATGATGCCAGTGTTAGCAGTGGTTGTCCATTGTCCTTGCCTGGAAAAGTGGCCGTGCTCCCCTACCACTTCCTGCTTTCTCCATGCTGGGAGATGTTAACACCTGTATGAGTAGGGATACTTACCCAAAACACTCAGCAAGGCTGGATCCTAGTGGGAAACAGTGGGTAAATGCTGCTGGTGGGTCATCTACACTGTAACAACCTGTAATCCTGCAGGTGAACCTCAGCCAGCTCAGCTAAAACTTCTTGGCCCTTAAAAACAAAGCAAGGCTCATTAGTCTAAATTAGATGCATTAACCAGACATTTAGGCTTCATATCATTAAGAGGTTCTAATGACAGCCTGAAATATCCTCCACCCAGAACTCTTTCATATCCTACCCCAATGCTGGTGTGAATAATGGCTCCACACTCTCACCTGTCTTTGCCATCTGTGCCAACATTTTCACAAGCATGTGAAAAAGTTCTGCGCAATTCAGTTCTGGACTGTTTTATTTCAAATCTAAAAAAAAAAAGTAACCTAAAAGGTACCTTCAATATTGAAATAACATTCTTTTTTTGCTACAGCTGAGGCAACTTCTGGCCACCTCTGTCTCCTGCCATGCCACAGATTTGTCCCATTCCCTGAGCTACCAAGCAGAGAGCACCTACCCCAAAGACACCCCACAACTATGAGAGTGCACCAAAGCCACATTCCTCTATTTCAGGCTAAAATTACAGGCTTAACTGTATCTCATATTTTACCACACTCAATTCTTCAGCATCCAATCTTTTCCTTATTTTCAAGATACCCACATTTTTCATTTTCTTTCCCCATCACATATTCATTGGATGCTGTACAAACAAGTGTAGATTTAAGGTGTGCCCATAACATTTTACTTTTTCTGTGACTTAATAATAAAAAGGGCACTGAATAGAAAGGCTAGAGTTCAATTTCTAGGCTCTATTGCCACTTGCAAGCTGCACTCTCCCACAGCTCCTTGCTTGAAATACAGCCACCCATTCAGCTTTATGCTAGCTCTGGAGCAATGAAACAGCACTTTGCTGGAGGAGTTTTAAATTCTTCTACACCAATGCAGAGATCTTTCAAAACCAAATCTAAAAATGTAAAAAGCGAGGGTCAAAACAAAACTTGTGGATTTTACCAAGTGAGTCTGAAAATTCTCCATCTTTATAAAGAAATTTTTCCTTTTCTTTCAGGAGTGAAGAGAGGTGGGGTTTTTGTTGTTTGTTGTTTGGGTTTTTTTGGGTTTTTTTGGATGAGAATTTTTATTAAAAAAGCCCCAGAAATATAAAACTTGTATAATGAGAATTAAAGAAAACCTAAATCTGCCTTAGGTGGAAATCTCTATCATATGAACACATTTAACAATTTAGACTGCAAGAGCCTATAACCCAGACTCTGCTCCTGGGGTGGGTCCACGTGGGATATCTGGGCAGCTCCTGAGAGCATTAATTGTGGCTGGTGGGCAGCAGGATGTGACCCTCTGCTCCACATTGAGAGCAACAACATCAGGTCTGTGCATCTCCATGAGTGTAGGGGATTTATTGTTTGAAAGGTGTCACAGTGCAATGAGCAGGGCACTGAGGGGACATCACCCATGTCCTGTTGCCTGTGGCTTGGCACTTCATTGCCAGGTGCTTGCTTTTCTCTGTATTTTCTTTGTCTGCCTTGGATTGAGGCTCCCTGGAGGAGAGCCCACTTCTGCTCAGAGCAAAGCTCCGCAGAGGCCTGGCTGCACCTGGGTTTCTAGGAGGGAAATTAAGCAATTGCAAATTGTTACTCTCGTTTTTTGGCAATTTCATGCCGAAGTTCTGTTTTTCTTCAAAGCTAAAGGTCAATGATTAATTCAAAACTTGTATTTTCCCAAAAATTATGGATTGGGGAAATAATGTAGAGGCAGTGAGCCCAATCCCACTCTCTTTTATACCTTTTTAAAGCTGAAATAGCTCACTCTGCACCAAGTCTCTGCCTTCTGATTTCTTCTGACCTTTTCCAGAGCTGTTACAGAGGCTGCAGATGCAGCACTGACTTTCTGTAGATCCAGGTCCTCCCAAGGACCTGTGCATGCTTTGCCCTTCTAACTGGACCAGCTGAACTGGACACCATCACTAATAGCCTTGGAAACACCTTATCTGGGATTCATAAGTCCTTTCAATGCAAGGATTGATGAGGTACATGGTGACACATGGTGTGATTCTTGGGGTTGTCCTGTGCAGGGCCAGGAATTAGACTCGATGGTCCTTATGGGTCCATTCCAACTTAGGATATTCTATGATTCTATGTACGAGATGATGTGATGATTTAAACCTCTCTGAGTTTGAGGACACAGGTACCTGTGAGAGGCCACATACATTTTAGCAAAGTACAGCTTTTACAATTCATTATGGACATTGCTGTGTTTTTATTATTAATGTGTCTTGAAAAGTAAGATGTTTAGCTAAGCTTACTAATTCCTTGAAACTCAAATCATTTAAGCTGTCTAACCTTGTTCAGGATAATTATTTCTATCCATTATCCATCATGTTGAAAATGACAGCTCTGGGACAAGGAAGCTTTTCAAGCAAATGTTTTAAGACAGTGTTTTAGGTTGCAGGCACTAGCAAATGTTAATTAAATTAGATAAACAATGACTCAGAGTAGCTGTGCTACACTAGAAAGATGGGAAGTAATGGGGGAAGGAATTTGGCAGCTCAGAGGTCAAAGCAGCTTTTTTGGAACAAAGAATCTGTCCTTTGAGTAAGTACCTTGCCTGAATTCAACAGGACAAAAAGAACCGGTTCCTTTTTACTTTTACACCTCCAGACAGCATTTGTGTGAGTTTGCTCAGCGTGGTTCTGCCAGGGCACAGGGTGCACACTGCCTGCCCAAGGCCTCCTCCAAGCCCATCTGACAGCCTGGCCACATGGTTGTATTGTCCTCCATCAGCATCCTGTTCCTTGGGTGTGGTCAGTCCTGAAGCTGTGGATCCAGTCTGAATGTTGGATCATCCCATTTGATAGAAGTTTCACCCCACACTGAATCAAGCAGTTATAAGGGCAAGGCTCCAAAAGCAACCTCCAGGTCTGGGAACGCATCTCCTGATAGATCCTGTGACATGGCCATCCTTAATCTGCACAACAATACAGGTAAATATTACTTATTAATACTTAATACAGCAATTCTAAACCTACTGTGTGACTGCTCCTACAGCGAGCAACTACATTTTGAAATCAAAGCACCAAAAAGATTTTCTCCTGAGGACTTGTTGCACTAAAGATCCCAAGTCAAATACATGGTTTTGAGCTTTCCATGTACCCAAAGAGAAGACACTGAAGCTGAGAGTCTTCATTTTTGCTGAGCAAGTGAGTAACTTTCCAATGTGAAGGGATTCCTGGTGTCCCATGTTGACCCTCTCTCATGTCCATCAGGGTTGTGGGGATCACCCTTTGGAGGAGTTTTGAGAGGGATTTGTTTCACTGCTGTACTTGTGGAGTTTGTATAGAAAGATAAAATTCCATATGTGCAGCAGGGGTGCACCTGCCCAAGGATGAAGGGAAGAGGGAAGGAAGTCATATAGCACTTTAAAAACAATTAGTGTTAAAGGAGTATATGGGAACACCTATGAAAGTTTATAAGTATTAGTCTTCTGCATCTTTTAGCTCACAACAGAGGTTCTTATGGTTGTTTCTGAGGCCTTTTGTCCCCAGCTGCAGCAGGAGCCAATGGACCCTTCACTCTGCTGACTCAGTGACCATCAGCTACCTGTGATGGGAGGCATTTCTGGTGCCTACAGGGAATAACCAATGCCCACTCTTGCAGCGGCTGGGAAGCAAAGGCTTTGGGAATGAGTTTCAAGCCATTGGAGAGTAAGCCAGGCAGCTACAGCTCTCCTAGATGAAAACAGAAACTGCTCAACTATTCTAATCCCTGCACATCTCAGGTCATGTTCCTCCAAGCGTTCAGCTGCCTCTCCTTTCTCTCTGGAAGCAGCGGCACTGCAGTCCCATGCCGTGTACAGTCCCTGATGAGGACCCGTGGTCCCCTCACCCTCAGCATCTCTGTGATTCAGCCAAGTGCTGGGTTTTATGCTACAGAGATACCTATCTGTCCAAACTTTCTTCACCTGATCATTTCAGCTCCTTGGGGACACACACCTCCATGCCACTGCCCAACTAATTAGTTGCTTCACTGGCTGCATTCTACAATTCTTCAGTGATGGGTCCCCATCTGACATCTTATGACAACTGATTAGTAAAGTAGGCCATGAGTTTAAGAAATATGTAATTTGGGCACCACTTGCTATTAACTGTTTCCATGCTCTTTTTTGTTTGTTTGTTTTTAAGAAATTGTTGCCCTTCAATATAAACACCAAAGGATGAGAAAAAGTTTGTGAACTGGCAATTTTGCTATGCAAGATGCAGTAAATCTGAAGATTCCTTCAATACCAAGCCCTGAACAGGCAATTAGGGAATATATATCCTTACTGCAACACTATATATTACAGAAGTCTAGATATCAAGGCAAGATCAAAAATTGCTTTTTGTCCCCTAGTCTTCAGCCAGAACCATATGCAAGCTAATTAATTAACTAGAATTAAGTAAAAACATCCTGTCTTCACCCCAAGTTCCCCTGCCAACAAAGCAGAAAAGAAACAATAAATAAAGCTTGAAGGTTTAAGTGGGCTGAATGCTCCTTTCCAGGTTAAAAGGATGTCAGCAAGCTACAGCACCACAGCAGTTAAATGTCGTTGAAGATTTGACTGCCTTTGGTCTGGGATTTGCTCTCGCTTGAGAGCTGGTCAAACCAATCTTTCCAAAACACTGACTTCTGAACTTTTGCCAGAGGTGCCTCTCTCCGGTGACCAGGCAAACGACATGTTAAACCTGTCAGCTCAGAATAAGCATAAAAGTGTGCACCCGCCATGGGGAGGGTATTTAAAGGCACAGAGTTTCCTTCTCTGGGTGAGATGAAGGGCTTGCATTTTTACCAGGAAGGTTATGAACATTTGGGGACAGCAGTGGGACCCCACTGCCAGTAGGCTCTCTCTGTCCCAGAGGAGTGGAGAGAGATATCCCAGTTTTAAAATCTGTCCTTTCGAAAAGACAGAGAGCTCTGCTCTTGCAGGATGATGCACAGTCTGATTTCAGGGAAGCCTGGAAGATAAAGAATAGAAACTAAATTGCTACCAGAAGAAATGAGAGACAAAGCCTTACAGATTTTTCGTACAGGCTACTTCTGGCTAAAGATCTCAAGTAATTTCTGGTCTAAGCCACTCTTGACCACACATTCAGCCTTCTTGATAATTTTGAGGGCACTGCAACCACTGGTAACCCAGGTTATGATCACATTACTGCAGTGGTTACTCCAGAGGTTATAAGAAACAAGCAGTCAACAGAAGCCACCAACAATCCTGATTTTAGCACCACGGTTTGGAGAAAGAGTCTCAAACAACCTGTGCTCTCCTAGAACCAAACAGTCCTAGTGTAATACAGCAAAGGAGCGTTTCTTTGCTCCTTTGAACAACCATGTGTAAAGAAATCTCCTCTGCATACATTAGTAAACTAATGTCCACCATTAACCTCTGATGTCAGATCAGGATAGTTGGACTGCTCTAGCTGGGAAGCTGAATGTTTGTTTTGCTGTGACCTAGTCTGGCACAAACTGGACTCACACCAGCTGAAATGGCTCTACTGCCACCAATTCGAGGTCTCATCCCATCCATAAAGAAGATGATCCACTCTCATCCTTCCAGGTCTTTCTGTAGTTATACAAAATCACTTTGATTGGGCACTGCCATCTCACCTGCAAAAAGAAATATGACTCTAGAGCAAAGTCGGAACCTGTGTCTTCACCCCAGGGCATCAAATTGGCCAAGATGTATCTCCAGCTCCTTCAATATTTATATACAACTGAGGGTAAGGAGTCTCAGTGCTGGCAATGCACAGAAAAGAAACATCTCTATTTTTCACCATATGCAATCATGCCAACAACAGGATAAGGTCCCAGTGCTGAGTCAAGATATCCTGAGAGGTTCACCACAGGTAGGCAAAGTTGAACTCAAGTAGACAGAAGATGTCAGTATGCAGAGGAGAGAATTTGAAAGAATTTGTGGTTAAAACATGCAGTCATATTTGAGTTCCTATTAAGAAAAAAAAAAAAAGGAGAAGCATCCACAAGTACATTCAGCTCTCTCATAGCAGCAATTATCACTTCCAGCCATCCCCAGTTGGCTGGGAGACTGCATCCCATCCTGGCAGATACTGACCTGGCCTTAGTTTTTCACACCTTGGTCACTTGGCTGTTTTACAGCAAACCGATATACCTGGGCATGAAGCCTGCAACACTTAGGAAACTCCAAACAGTACAAAATGTTACAGAAAACCTCTTCAGTGACACCCACTGCCACAAATACATCACATCTATTCTCAACTGTCTACAATAGCTTCACAATTTTAATTTGGAGACATGTTCAACTTTTTGACCCTTTTCTTTCTGATGCTCCTTGGCCTGAATTTAGGATATCTGAAAAACTGTGTAAAACAGTTGGATAAAAACCATGGACAAGAAACAAGCTTCTCTGGTGCAGTGGAAACCTTTACAACAGGAATAAAGCTTGTCTAAATGGGAGACTGAACTTTTGCATGAGCATGGTATGAGCCTGCTTAATCATAGATGATTGTGTGTGCTGTAAACAGGAGTCATCCCCTTCTCTCAGCCAAGAAAACTTGTAATTGCTTGATGAATATGTAGTATAAAAATAAATAAATCAGAAAAGCTCTGGAGGAAGCCACTGAGCTCTCCTCCAGCAGGTACTCCTTTGCAGGTATTCCTCTTCTTGATGTTCATGGCTCACATAGACACTCCTCTCACTCAAACCAGATACAAGTAAGCAAATAAAAATGTTGCCAGCTGATAAGACAGTCAGCAGGGTGCATTCAAAGAGTGTTCCCAAATGATCTGTTTTCTACATTTCTCATTTGTAACCGGAGTTTACTACAAGTAAATTTTTAGTTATTTCAGATGATTAACAACTTGATCACTACAGTTGTTTAAAACCACTAGGGATGGTTACATCTCACCAAATTCAGATCTCTCTCCACCCAAATCTGAGGATTTTGAGCAAACATCAAACAAGCTTGTGTGTAATGTCAGGAAAACTGCAGGTATTAGCAAGATGTAGGGGAATCATTAAAAATTCCTGTGTTTGCACTTGAATTCTTGATTTGTCTGAATAATGTCAGTAAAAAAGAGGAGTCTTCACCTTAGATTTCCAATACCTGACTGAAAAAAAGAGCAGTTCAATAGTTTTTTCTACTAAGTTTAGCAAAGTCTTAAAGAGGAAGTGACATTTTTCTGAGGAAGTTGCTTCTGTTGAGTTGTAAATGTGTTTGGTCAGAGTTTTGGCAAAAACTTCAGATAGTTTTTGTCCTATGTAAGTGTTTTATGTCATACCCTAGAAGCAACAACAGCTGTTAATTATTTATCAGCTGATGAGTACTGGCCTGTTAATTGCAAAAAACATTATAAAGCAGATTAGGCAGAAAAGCTCTATATGTGTGCAAGCAGGGGTTTTTGCTCTGCTTTGTATGTGACTTGATCAAAAAATCAATTTTTTGTGTCTACTTACTTTACAGGGACCACCTTCTACAGTGATTTGATCTCAGAAACTCTAACGGGCCCACAATCTTCAGATAAATTTACTAAAAACTGGAAGATTTTTCAGACTTCAAGCTCTTTGTGTCCCATCACAAATCTAACCCATAATGAAGATGAGATCTCTTGGACCTCCAGCATATGCTGTACAGAACCTGAATGATTGGAGCTCACAATTGACTCTGTACCAGTGAAATAAAAGATTCCAATATTCCTGTCTCTTGCCTCGAGTCAGTGGAGTATTTCCATCCTATTAAACGGCCCCAATGTACAACAGTCTCTTTCCCATACAAATGGCTATTCCAGGGCTAGGAGAAAATATGCACCATCTCCTTCACTTCTTAAGAATGAAGGTGATTTTTCATGGCAAACTCAGACACCCCAAGAGGCCAGTGCTCATTGACCAACACACAGTGAGGTGGGTCTTAAATCAGTGCATGTTTCATTAGGGTGATTGGGTTAATGGAGCCTCACTGATCCACACCAGCCAAGAAGAGGACTAGAGGAAGTGGTTTGTGAGGATTTAGGAACTGTCCCAACTGCAAAACCCTTTAAAGTTTGGTTCACAGACCTGCAAAGCACAGAACAAACTGGCACTTATAAGCATGAAGATTTAAAACAGCCCTAAAGGTGGTGAGACACTTCCATCAGGATTTTGTCTTATTTGCTGGACTTGTTGTGCCAGTTACAAATTACTCCATATTCCAGCAGTCAAACAGCAGGAAAGAGCATGAAATCTCAGGCTTTGACCAGCTCCCTGCACTGCTCACTAGAACAACTTCTCTCACTTCCATTGCATTTTGTTACTGCAAAACTTTGGGTCAGCAACTTCCAAAGAAAAACTTTTAAGCTTTTCAGAAAGTTGTACCAAGCCATACCCAGCTCCAAAGCAAACAAGAGAAACCCCAAACAAATGCATGCAAGCTTGGTTTTAAGAAACAGGGAAGGGTGGGAAAATGTTCTTGTTTTTTTACTCTAAACATCTTCAGGAAGCCCCACAATTCCTGAATTAAAAAGGAAATAAACTTCAGTGCAGGTTGTGGGACCAACAGTTTACACAGGAAAGCAATATCCATGTTTAACAATCTGAAAATGAGACAGCTCTGCTTGGCACAGCCAGCCACACAGAAAATAAACAAAACCCTTGGAGCAACCATCCTGGAAGGTTTCAGCTCCAATTCAGACCAACATTTGAGTGTATGATGAAGGTGTGACTGCAGGGAGGCCAAAGATCCTCCAGCTGGGACCCAAGGGCTGGGTAAGAGTGGGCCAAGCCCAACCCTCTCTCCACAAAGCCAAGGTCAGCCTTGTCTGAACGAAAGATGCTGGAAGGGGGCCATAATTCACAAAATCATTTAAATGGTTAAATGGGCTACACATGTGGCAGAGTGCTCCTGGAGTGACAAATTTAGAGTGCTGTATTCTGTTTAAATAATAAATGATGTATTTTTTCTCTTTCCTTTGTTTTTTTTTTTCTTTTTTACAGGACTTGCACAGCCTGTAAAGTGTCTTCAAGTACAGAAAATTCCCAATTGCTCTAAATCTCAAACCACCCTGACCACTGGGCCTTGGCCAACTAAATCAGAGTAGAATTGGGGCAAAAATGAAAGTGTATTTACAAAAATATCCACCATATCCACCACCATTTAGATACCCCTAAACTGTTTCCTAACAGCATCTGATCTAAGAGGAGCTTGAACTCTGGTTTCATAGGTACTGCTTGGATCTCTGAATGCTCCTCATGTTCTTAATCACGTCTGCTCCAGAGATGAGGCTATGAATAATTAATTATGCCTCCAACATTACAGTCGTAGATTATGGTGGTGGTGACTTGTGGACTGCCATGCGCAGCATAAACCATTTAGGAAACTCTGTTATCCACTTTCCCTTTATATTTGTCTTGCAATCACTTACCGCTTAAAAGGGTAAATCTTTCATAGCTTTAATTAAAGCATTTAAAATAATTTACACTGAAATTGTATGTGCTTGGGTCTGTCAAAATTGATGCTTTAATAACATGTCATCCCTTTTTTCGATTGCCCTGAAATCTGTTAAAATTACCACTAATCTAATTGGGAACAAAGTTGTCAAATGCATGCAGCTCTGACAGTTTGTCTTTCTGCAAACTGCCGACAGATTGCAAGTTACGCATGTGTTGAGCAGATGGGTAAGTTAAAAGGAACACAAAAAAAAGCAATTTATTAAATCACCTGGAACCAGCAGCTCCATTCCAAAAATAGTGAGAATGAAATATAGCAAGAGCTAGGAGAGTTGGCACTGGAATATGCCAGAAGGTACCAGTTACAAAACAAGATAAACATTTTGAGAAGCCTCAGCTGTGTTGCAGAATAATGAGGCGTTATTTAACCCGATATAGATTACCAGCAGAAATTAATTTAGGGTGCAGGGTTTTGTGAGAGTGTGTGAGTGTGTGTGAGTGTGGTTTTTTTTAAAGGATTTTTTTTTTTAATCCCTGTGTTTTAACCCCTTCATGTCTGAAAGACAAGTCCCCCATCACCCTCCCTGAACCTCAGCCTTCCTGCAGAGCTGCTGGACACACTGTTCACTCCCGTGGTGGAGGCAGGCAGCAGGTGCCCTCTCCTTTGGCTTCCTCCTACATCCTCCCTTTCATGGGCATCTCCCTCATATCTGAGAGAGGCCAAGGTTACAGGTTCCTCAGAGGCAACTTGGCTGCTGACATGCTTGGACTCAGCAGTCCCCTACCTGCCCATAAATTCCATTTTTTGGAAGGAAATGTGAAGAGGAGGGAGGCAAAAATGGCACCCTACAGGGATAACTGGCCTATCCACTCAAGTTCTACCCTTCACAATCCTGCCCACTCTCCATGTCCCCCATCCAGCTGTCCCACATCTCTCTGTCCCACACAGACAGCAGGAAATGGAGATGAACTCTGAGGCCATTGCATAGGCCCATTCCTCCCTGCACATGTCCCTCTGCCCCAGGGGCACTGGGTTGTGTTTATACAGTGCTTAGGAAAAAAACAGACTTCATTCTTGGTTGCTCCGTAAGCACTACTCTGTTCAGCAGCATTTATTATTAAAGAACAAGACCAAGATTAAAACCAGTGCAGAAGCACTGGATAAGCACAGTTCACCCACTGAGACCAGCACAGAGGACACTGGGATGAAGATGTTTGTGTGCTTCCTTGTACTGGAGGGAGGGATGAGGGCAGGAGGCTTCACTGGTTCACACTGATTTTTGGTGGAAGCCAAGGGATGTTGTGGGCAGAGAGTGACTGCTGTGCCTTGGGGCCCTCTGATCCCAGGCACAACTTTGTCAAAAGACCTGCACCAAACCCTGCCCACAGCAGCCAGCTGGGCAAAAGAGAGGACATAAACTAGTACTGAGACACCACATCACTTTGAATTGACAGGATATTCCCCAGATCCACAAAAAAAGAGATGAGCTCCCACAACCACAAAGTGAATTAGGAAAAACAGTCTCTCAGCAACTTTATGAACTAACTTTATAAGCCACAGTTTAAACAGCTACAGCATCATTTCAGCAAATGGAGATATCCTGATTTAAACCAGCTGACAAACCAGCCCATAACACAAGGCAATAGGTACTCCCTTCCCAGCAAGCAGGGAGCTGGTGCCATTTCATACCTGTGTTCAGAGAGGAGAAAAGATCATAAAAAGAATTGCAAATGGGAGGTTACAAGCAGAATTTCTTTTGCCTTCCTTTTCTTCTTTTTTCCTTTTAACTAAGTAAGTGTTTTGACCTTTTTTTTTTCTCCTTTCCATAGAAAACTCAAGGAAGAAAATCTGTCTAATTTCTACAGTTTAGAGGTTTCTTTACATACCAGTGTAAATGGATGAGCCACTCTTCTGCAAAAGTGATGGCATTCCTTGTGTAAAATTCAGATTTATAAGTCTCAATGAACAAGAAAGATGGAAATCTAGCCCAAGGTAACATTACTGCACTCAACACGCCACCAGGCAAAGTATGATCCTTAAAGCAAGATTAAAAGGATGTAACGTAAACCAGCAAGAAGCATGATGGGCCTGGTTCTGGAATGGTCTCTGAGTAATTTAAATTGGGACTAATTCTATGAAGGAAATGAAAAAAAAAAAAAGCAGAGTGAAAATATTTAAAATACTTTGAGGCTGGGTCAGCCCCTGCATTCCTGAGCTCCTGCACAGAGCGGGGGTGGAGGCAGAAGGTGCTGTTAAACAACATTTATGCCTACATGTCCAAAAGCCAGAGCCTTTCTGATCCCTACTTGGCTGCCTCCCTGCAGCTGGCCTGTGGCAACTAACACAGGGAAATCACGGCTCTGCCTTGTCCCAGGGTCCTTCCCTGAAGCTCCTTCCCTCTCCTGTGCCCCCTCCTTGTGCAGTGTGTGGGGGCCACAGATGCTGGCCCCCAATTTCCTTTCTAGTTTCACCACAATTTAAATGGACCTTTTCCCCCCTCCTTATATGCAAGCAGGTCATCATTTAGAGTCCGTGATTTATTTAATGGTGGTTTTAACCCCACTTAGAAATAGGCTGCTTTCATGATTTATTGATTCCTTCTTCCCCTTGTTAATTTGACTCATTTCTTAGGAAATTATTCATAGTTAATCATGGTAAGAATAAAATTAGTTATAGTGCCCACTTTGCTGCAAAGGGAGCGTAAATAACTTTTAAAGCAAATCGGAAAGAAAAACATGTTAAAGGAAAAAAAGAAGAAAAAAGGAAAAGCCAGAAGAATATATATAAAATGATGATCATCCGGAGGGGGCAGTAAATTAAACCTCTCCACTGTTACTGGTTAGAGGAAGGCACAAATTTACATTCCACAGGAGCGCGGCTTTTACAGCAGTCTCTCCTCAGCTGAATTTGCCATATCTTTTGGGAAACACACCATTTGGAAGATAAAATCTCCCACCACTCCACCACCACCACCACCACCATTCAGAAGATTAAAAAACCCCGCCAACTCTGTTGTGTGCCTTTTGTGCCCACTAGAGGAATGTAAAACCATTATATTTAAGTATCATAATGGCCAACATATGCTTTTTCTTAGAAATGACACCACCATCTGGATTAAGTTCTCCTGATCATTTCAGACAATGTTACGATTATTATTCTTTTTTCCCCTTCAGGAGAACGAACTGCCCAGAAAGCAACAACAGTCGCAGATGGGGAATTTTTGCTTTTTCCTTTTTTCCTTTTGCGCCGCTGGAAGCTTTGAGAAACATGGTGAATTCTTTATATGTACTTAAATTGTTTGATTTCACTTGCTAATTGGTATGAAGGCCTACCTGGGTGCAGCCCAATACTAAGCTTGTGAGACTTCTATGGCCTTGGGCCATACACTTCACTATTACAATTAACAAGGTATGTAATTGCCATAATGATAAAATGACATTGCGTTACTGTTTGCTGTGGTTTCTTCCCTACAACCACATTAGTTGTTAAATATTGCACTGACTGGTATGGGGAGAAAGAGAGGCACATTTAACCCTTTGCTGGATGAGGGATTTCACCACGTTGGTGAGCAGAGGGGAGGTGTTCTCACCTGAGTGACTCCTTACCAGCCCCATGGCTATTGTTGTGGACGTCGGAGACCTTCTGGGCCACCACATCCAACTGGCTGTAACTGGAAATGGGCACGCCGGGATAATTGATGTGCTCAATCTGACCATGCACAGGTGGCAGGGAGACGGCATACAGCAGCTTCTCGGGTTTGCTAGTGCCATCTGTTGCCACAGGAACATCTGTCGTCAAGGTCACCCTGTCACCCTCTGTTAAAGTTACAGGTTTGGCGAGTAGAACAATGTCACCTAAAAAATGAAATGAGTGAAAGGGGAAACCAACGGGAGAGAAATTAAAAAGGGGAGTATTCCTTGTTACACCCCAGACCAAGGGAGGATAGGATAAAAGTGAGCCCTTCCATCCAGGGTGAGGAGAAGAATGTTATCAAAATAGCTTGGGAAAATATTTTTGCTTTAGGTTTTACAGGCAGACAGCACATTTACTACAGAAAAAGCTGCAGAGCTATCTTGTTTGATTTCAAATATGCCCCACAGTGAGCCTCACTTTAAGACTGATGCTAAGTGGAACCACAAGATTTTTATCTAACCTCAGCCTGGGTGAGTTTATAGTGGAGCCCATGTATTTGTCCTGCTGCCTGATTTGTCCAAAATATTGAAGCCAGCTTTGATTTTCTGTTTGGGTAGAGAGAATGACCCAGTTGTTTAGAAAGAACAATTATGTTAATAGATCCAAACGAGCCAATGGACAGGGCGCGTTAATGAACTAAGCATTAAGCGCAAACACTGTGTTTTAAGCCGATAGTGTTGCTGTAACCTCAGCAACAGAGGTTCTGGCTCCATTAGATTTATTTATGAGGAGCTCCATCGTATCAGCCAAGGGCCAGGGCAATTTTCACATGTACAAAGGAGTAGCCCCAGAAAACTGAGGCTGCTGGAAAGATGAACAACTGGTTTTCTCAGAAGAGAAGTAGCAATGATTTACCAAGTCATACCCACTTCATCCACTTCTATCATAACCCTCCTTGTTTTTTAAAATGTATCCGAATGAGGGTGGCAGCACAAGGGTTGATCTGCCAAAGGCAGAAGCAAAGACAAGTTTTTATCAGAGGATGTTGCAAGAGCAAGAGAATAACATCAATCAGTTTCCATTGCTGCCAGTCAACTTGCTGATGACAATATACAATACTGGCATTTCTCACCTGGACTCTGCAGGAGGGTTTTTTTTTTGTTTCTTGTCTATTATGCACAAGCTCCTACCAAAAGAAGAAGGCTGCCAGCAACATTTTAGAATAACAGTTGACAGGATTTAAAATTTTATTTCCACAGCAAAATGTGCACCAGTTTCCATGCTTTTCACCCCATTTGATGGCTCACCTTTACTCTCAACCCATTCAAGACCACTTTTCCTCTGCAGCTAGCATGGCAAATGAAAAGTGTGAGTGAGACTTGATGCATTCAAGAAGTGATTGTTATCTGAGGAAATTAATCTAAGGATATTGTAGTCACTCAAAATATAAATCCAATTACTTAGCTTGCCTTCATATATCAAAATGGTAATTATGTTTGAGAAAAATCATCAAAAAGGAAAATAATAATCACTTCCCCAACACAATCAACGTTATCAGAATTCACCAGTCTTGGAGCATTGAGGCAAATCATTTGTGTTATGCTGGAGAAGAAGTTGGTGTTTTTTACATTTTGGTTGCATCCTTCAAGTACCCTAAATTTGCATGAGATCTCACTGAATGGAGACTCCTTTTTAAACTGTTTCCAGGAGTGATCTGAGATCAAGGAGTGCAGAGAGAGGACTTAGAAAAGCAAAGAAAGCTGCCTACAGGGATGCAGGACATCGACCTGCTGTACACAGTCAAGCCCAAGCTGATTAAGTAGATGCTGTGCTCATGTTGACTTATTTTCTTCACAAGAAATCCAAACAAATAAGATAAAATAGTCAGACAACAATGAAACAGGCAAGTGCATGTTAGAAAAAAGGCTGGGTTTCCAGTACTGGCTTCAAAGTCTTCTTGCCCCAAACCCCACGACATGGAGAAGACCCTCTAGATTATCCCCTTGAACAGCAGGTTACATCCTGCCATTGCTTAACACTGGGAGAATAATCAGGCTCCTTATGTGCCTAATTACAAGCACAAGGATGAAGCTTTCAAGTCTATTCTTAACTCACACTGACCCAAGCACATTGCTGAACTGAGACGTCAGCCATCAACCCGTACAGTTTGGTTACCATGAACCAAGTGTTGTTTAAAATAGTCATAGAACCATAGAATGGTTTGAGTTAGAAGCAACCTTAAAGCTCATCTCATTCCAACCCCTCTGCCATGGGCATGGACACCTCTCACTATCCCAGATTGCTCCAAGCCTGTCCAACCTGGCCTTGGACACTTACAGAGATGGGGCAGTCACAGCTTCTCTGGGCAACCTGTGCCAGGGCCTCACCACCCTCATCACGAAGAATTTCTACCAGATCTCTAATCTAACCCTGTCCTCTGTCAGTGTGAAGCCATTTCCCCTTATTCTATCACTCCATGCCTTTGTCAAAAGTCTTTCTCTAGCCTTCCCATAGCCCTTTCAGGTACCAGAATGCTGCTACAAATAACTCACCAAAAAAGTCTCCATGTTTATACCAATAATCAAAAGAATAAACAAATACTCATCTAATCTTTAGGTAGCCTGATTTGCTGCTTTTCTTATTTCTTTCCTTTTCCAGCCTGATACCACAATGGTCAGGCTGAACACCGCTAAGCCTCTGTGACGAACGACAAGGAGACACGTACATCTGAAGTTGTTCATCTAGCAGCAACATTTGGCCTTAATATGTTCATTTTTTATAGGTTCTAGGGAAAAAAAACACAAACCAAGAACTTTCAGATTAAAAGGGAAAAACAGACTCTGACTGCTAGGATGGGTGAAGCCCCATGACCTCAGCAGCTCGAGGGGTCACCAGCATCCCCCGCACACTCCTCGAGGCCGTGCTGGCTCCTGCCTTGCGAGGCTGGTGAAGCCACTTGGGATTTTTTTTGATTCACTTGCTTAAATGTCGTAGGCTTGAAAGTTTGACTTGAAATATAACATTAGTGGGTTTGTGGTAAAAGCAGCAGAGAGGATAGGATGACAGGCGGGGCAGAGGGGACTGATTGAAAGCAGGTGTGGAGGAGGAAGATGGGAGGAGGAGAAAGAGGAAAACATGACAGACTAAGTAAACTCAACGTTATACATATTGAAAAAGAGCACCCATATATAGAGCACCCACCTGTGCTCACTTCTTTTTAACATTGTTTTTTTAACATATAAGAAGAGATAGGCTTCAAAATTGAGTGACCAAAACAAGGCACAGCATGGCATGTGCTGCTCCCACAGAAGTGGCCATGGGAGGAGGAGTACAGGGCAGATATTCTTCATGGTGTTTAACTCACCACTGGAATGTTCTGGCATCTTATGGGAAGAATGGTACAGGAGAGGATGAAGGTGTGAAAGCCCATACAGAATTGAAGGTGGGCTTGGTTTCTGGCTACAGGGAAGATTTTGTATTTATATCTGTAGACACACATGCAGAGAGATCAATCATAGAACCACAGAGTATGTTGAAAAGGACCCACCAGGATCAGCAAAGTCCAGCTCCTGGCCCTGCACAGGACAGCCCCAAGAATCCCACCATGTGCCTGAGAGTGTTGTTGAAATGCTTCTTGAACTCTGGCAGGCCTGATGCTGTGACCACTTCCCTGGGGAGCCTCTTCCAGTACCCAGCCACTCTCTGGGTGAAGAATCTTTTCCAAATATCCAACCTAAATCTCCCCTAACACAGCTTCATGCTCTCAGGTCCTGTCACTGGTCACCAGTGAGCAGAGATTTGTGCCTGCCTCTTCACTTCCCCTCCTGAGGAAGCTGCAGACAACTATGAGATCTTCCCTCAACGTTTCAGCCTCTCCGACCACTCCACAAAGCACAGCTTTCTTTCCTTAAGCAAATACATCCTCAAGCAAAAAAAGCATTCCCCTTTGTACTGGGAAGGAAATATTCATGAAGGAAAATTAAAAATTACAGGACATTATTGGCTGTATGAGGGTGCTTAGGGAGCCTGGGGATCCCCTCCCTCCCTTCACACATCCACACACCTTCACACCATCCGGATTCCATACAGCTTCACCTATTTTTTTT